>VDFB02154664.1:0-61773 GCA_007258455.2 Sequoia sempervirens | reverse complement strand
CTTAATATGGATTATCCTCTTATACAGAAGAGAATTATCAAGATATAAATGAATGATATAAATACCATTCAATCATAATGCACACAAACACATTAGGAACACCATACAAATTTAATTCACAAATATTATGTCAACATAACATAAATTACATAGAAACAAGGATGTGTATACAATTCAGTTGTATACATGTCAAAGCCTAATTCATGATAGAACACCATACAAATTTAATAAAAACTAGCCCTATGTATGTGCCATGGAATGTATTACCCATAAAACTCAATAACACACATAATATTCAACCATAATTATATGAACAAGAACAATATATATTCCATATGAAATAATCACATGTATACAACTTAATGACATAAATTCCACCAATAATCCACACAAACACTCTAAGAACACCATACAAGTTTGTTTCACACTTGATGCAACACCAATAATAATGCATACAAGCAGTCTAAGAACACCATACATGTTTAATTCACACTTGTTTCAACACCAACATAAAAGCCTTATGCATATATACATATGAGGCACACAATACAACCTTAATATGAATTACCTACCTATAAATAGAATACAAACTAGCAATTGCACCTTGGTGTGCAATGGGTACACTGAAGAGGTGTGGGAGGTCAATTAGGAAAATATTTGGTCTATTTTGTGCAAACATTTTGCAATACGTGAGGTAAATTGGTAGGCCATTTAGCAAATGATGTTTGTGCAACAAAGGTCTCAATGGAGAAGTGATAGGTTCAAATTAGCTATGCACCCTTTTATAGGGATCCAAACATGATCAAAACAAAACCTCTAAATGAGGAAGATAATTAGGCTTTGATTAAAATGACAAAACTTAACTTTCAAAAATCCATAAGTTAGAGAGTACTAGGAAGGTTTTGGTAATCATTGCTTGTGGAAACCTGCTATCTGTTTATAGTTTACAAAAGTGCATGATATTTCAAATCTGAATAAGTTGGAATGAAGTCATATTAGGAAGTATGAAATAGATCAAAATCAAATATTCATTTATCAAGTCATATTAGGAAGTATGAAATAGATCAAAATAAAATATTCAATTATCAAGTCATCAGGTGCTGGAAATATACAACACAAAAGTACTCATCATCAAAAGTCACCTACATGTGGTTAGGCAATGGAAAGATATGGGAAGAGCCTTTGCGAGATGTATATATCCTTTATTCTAGAAACTGAAGCAACTCTGGAATTAAGCCTATCAGCTGAACATACATACAAAATATGTTCATTGGTCAGAATGAGGTGACATTAGAACTGATTTTAGCCCTACAATAAAATGGATGTGCAAATGACAAAGGTGGCATTTGAATATGTTCATTTTCCTATTTTTTAAGAAATGTTTCTCTTGGTCTTTATCTTTTTATAGTGAAGCTCTGAGGAAACAACCACCTATTCTTTCAATGCAATATTCACTACATTTCTTATGATTCAAGAAGTTGAAAAAGAAGCCCATGAAATTTTATTTCTCCTGAAACTCAATTCTTGATAAGATCACAGCTTGTGAAGTGACAATAAAAATATTACCATTATTAATAAACTGCTCTAGTGTTTGAGAGTTAGAAAAAACAACTTCACACAAAAACTAAAAATGATAAAAAAAGAGACTTAATTGGCCAGAAAAAGATTGAATCCCTATCATGATATGCTTTAACAATGAAATCAACCTCATTGTGTGAGAAGGTACAAAATGCAAGTTGCCATTAACCTCAACGAGAAATTAATAGATCTAGGTACATTTGAGAATTGGCTTGTACCTAATCTTATAGTAGTTATAGAAAGATTTGGAAAGCAGATTGTGGACTTATTGCAACTCTGTCAAGATTTGAGTTTGAGGCTCAAATAGTATGTGGATTCAACTTATATAGATAACCATAAAAAGGTTGGAAGTAGACAACTCGAGGAACTATTTTCTAGAAGATCTGATTAACTCGAAAATTTTTAAATTATTTATCTGACTGACATATGTTTGTAAGGAACAGGTTCTCAGGCAATGTCGCTATTTTTTACTTTAATGCTCATCTTAGTGATCGAATTTTCATTTATATGCCTTACTGACTTTGGTTTTTCCCTTACTCTGTATCCCACTTTTTTGAAGTGGCATTGACATACCACAAAGTCTGATATTGCAATGAGTACGGTCTCGAAAAAATCGTACACTGATATTGCAAGGTAGCCATTTTTTTTGGCTACATAGAAATTGTATTTGATTGCTCAAGATTGAAAGTAAACAAGTTGGCTTGAACACTTGAACAAGATTATTTAGCTTAGTAGAACTACTATTAGAAAATCTAGTGCTAGGATTACCATGTTTTAGGATGGTATTCTTAACATGAAGGAAAAATCTCTTGATGTTGGATGAAGTAAAACAACTAGAATTCGAAGGAGGGAAAATGAGAAATCTATGGGAGATTGATATGGAGGTGGTGGAGGACCACTTGAAATTTCTGAGAGGAATGGGATGTGGACTCTTTGAATGACCTCTCTTCACCTCAACAATGAGTGTTCTTGTGCTGTTAGTTTACTATTACTTTTGCTTTTTTTTTTTGTTGACTTCAACATGGTTTCAATGAAACTCTTATTTAATCCCAACTTGTCATTTCCTCTCTGTTTATGTGAACTTGACAAATTATGCTTTCTCTAAAATAATTTTGACCCTTTCAAAAAAATAATCTTACCTCATAAATAATAAAAAGGGCACATATAACCTTAGAGAACCAGGACTTGAAACAATGTTTATTGAAGGAAACATTCCAATACAATGCTCCTAAAGAAACTTCTACAGATCTGTAATTGTTGCACAACTACATTGCCAAGAAAACATTCCAATACAATGCTCCTAAAGAAACTTCTACAGATCTGTAATCGTTGCACAACTACATTGCCAAGAAAGTCCATTTAGAGACCAAGCAAATCCACAAACACTTCAATGGAAAAATAGATTTAAATTTTCCACAAACACAATTTGACAAAATAAATTCATCACCACATATAACAAGTGCAGAAGTCTGGTGGATGCTTGTATAGTTTTTGACCACATGAACGAACCAAACACCTTCCCATGGAACATAATAACTGTAGCTTACATAAGGCACATATGTCATCCAAAGGCATTTATACTGTCACTAAATGAAAGAACAGGCTATCCAACCCAAGTTACTTCACCTTTTTGCAACTTCTGCCATTTCTACACAGCTTCAAACCTTGATGCACAATACTATATGAATATATACTATATGAATATAGGGTTTTCAAATTTAAACGAAAGTATTTAGAAAACCATGTAAACCTCCCTTAGTTCATCATAATCTGTTTCAACATACTCACAAATGTTTCGAAGGATTCTTGCCGCGTGTATGCCCTGAAAAGAATCACTTAGTGCAACGATCAAGAATGCGACCACACCGTCACAATCACCACATTGTCTGCTTTTAATTTTCATTATTGATCGACAGTTGTGTTTATTTTCAAGAGAGAATAGGGTCAGGGTTTCACTGGCCTTCGAAACTAGCTTTTTTGTCCCCTCATCACTGTGCATGAGAAACAGAGAAAAAAGAATATCCACCACTTCGCCGGTGCTTCCGATGCTCTCTCTGCCCTCATCTTCCATAGCAAGGCTTGCCAAAGTCTCAGCAGCCAGGATTTGGAGCTGCACATGATCGAATCCTTGGTAAAGAAGAAAATCTCTTAGATTTATTATTGTGAAGACAATTTCCAGTATCTGTTTTCTCAACGCTTCCCCTGTTGCGCCCTAGCAAGCATTTTCAACAAATGCAAAGATAACTTTACATTTTGAATTCATGCTTGGGACTCAAAATTTACCTTTACCTCTGTAAATTCAACAATTTTGAGCAGGAGTTTTTTGTTGCTTCTGATCTTGCTACAATTTCTAGGGTGCTTTGCTAGATTTTTGAGGATTTGTAGCCCTAGTAGACTAAAACCGAAGTAGTCATACGGCTAGATTTCCTAGATAAGTATGTAGGAAAAAAATGCAGTTAATTCAAGTTAAGTGAGATGGATTGCTTACAACTATAGTATATTTGATTATCTAATCTTCATTAATCTACATTAATCTACATTCAATCCTTGCAACAAGTTGAAATGAAATGAAATATTTTAATAACGTCCATGAGGCCACAACAGCCTATGGGACCCAGGAACAACACAAGACCACCACCAAAACGAGAAGACCCTAAACAGCTTGAGATCTTCGCTCGAGGTCAGCTCTACGACAGTAAATTTTGATGATGTAATTTGCTGATTTGACCAACCTTTCCTCCTCAAACAAGGTATTTACGTTATCCACTTGTAAGGTATCCCCATAAGTGACCCAAATATCTTTATACGCTAAGCACTCCATAACAAAGTGCCACTCTGTCTCCACTAATCCCATGTCGTGAAAACGACATATTCTTTTTTCCCACTCTTCTTTAGGAACCATCCATCTGCTCGTTTCACATCTAAGACGATGTGAGCTAGTTCGGAGTTGAGCTATCAACATCTTTTCTCTCCATTTAATATTTGTTCCTATATATGCCTTTTCATCATGGTCCCCCTTGGGATTGAATTCTTTGATATAATAGTCTTTTTTTTGCCTTGATTGTTTTGTCCATATAGCATTTTTGAATTTTTGTTTCACATATTTTTTATTTCTTCATTTGTACTTGGACAATCTTGCATATTCACACCCCACTTTTCCATCCATTTTTTGTTTTGTTTCATCCATGTATTCCTTCTTCTATCCAACTTTTCTTCTACAATTAGCTTAGGCCACCGATGGTCCTCCATATTTTGAACCTTTTGTAGGTAACTTAGTAACCGAATCATCGTGAAAGCCTCCAAGGGAAAGGTGCCCGTCTCCGCTAGTAAAATCTCATAAGGTATCGTAGTTTTGAGCTTAAGGCTGCTAACAATTAGATGCTTTTGAATTCTTTCCACTTGCCTCCACTTCTGATCTGACATGCCACTGCCCCAAATTTCGCACCCATATAGAACCACCGGGGTCACAAGTAAGCCAAACAACTTGGTTTTCCAATCCCATAATTCAGCATTTCTACATCTGTTTTGTAGAGAATAAAGTGCTTTCCAGCCTCCTTGGATCCTTTTTGCTCTACAAGTTTCCCAACTGAGCTTATAGTGAAAATATAGCCCAAGGTATTTGTATTCATCTACAATTTCCAGCGGATTGCCTTCAAAGATAAAGCTAATTTTTTGTTTTTTCCTTCTCAAAGAGAAGATCATAATTTTAGTTTTACTAGTATTCACTTGCATCCCAACTTCCTAACAAAAGGATTCAAGAACTTTCAAATGTTTTCTTAACTCATGTGTTGTTTTAGCGATCAAAATGAGATCATCGGCATACAAGAGCAATTTTATTACATAATTGGCCAACTGAATACCTTCCCCACCAACTTTGTCTATCCACTCTTCCAGCTTGTCAATGTAAAGCCCAAATAGCATAGGAGAAAGCGGGCAACCTTGCTTGACTCCAATGTCACTGCCAAAGCACTCAGACATACCTTCATTAGTTTTTATTTTAGCTCTGACCTACTCATACAACCTATGAACAACCGCCCTAAGTGACTTTAGGAGTCCCAGTTCCTCCATTCTATTCCACAGCTTGCGTCGTGGCACTGTGTCAAATGATTTTTTGAAGTCAACAAAGCAGCAAAAGGCCTCCTCCCCTTGAACGTTCCAAATTTTTTCAATAAAAAATCTAAGAGTAATACCATGATCGATAGTGGAATGTTTTGGTCTAAAACTAGCCTGCCCTTCAGCTCTTTTGCCCTCTTTCTTAGCCCAACTACTAATTCTTCACTCAATCATGCTTCCAAATTTTTTTCCAAGAAGTGGATTAATCATAATAGTGCGGTAATTTGATGGGTTATTAGTGTCCCCACTTTTGTATAAGGGAACCACAACATTAGTTGTCCACCCTTCCGGAAAGCCCTCTTGAATAAACCTATTGAAAAAGCCCTTGATGCAAGGCGCAAGGACCTCAATGCCCCATTTTAAGAATTCTGCTTGCAGCCCATCAATATCCTGTGCGTTTCCCCTAGCCAACCTTTTTATCCCTTGATTGATGTCTTCGATGGTGAAAAGTTCAGTGGCAACCATGATCATTGGGGGTCTATGTTTATCTTGTTCCCGCTCATACAGTAACTTTGCATATTCCAACCATTAAGAGCTTGTGATATTGTTTTCCGTTTGTTTTCTTTTTTGCTGTAGCTCCTTCCAGAATTTCTTAGGGTTGTTCTTTCCAAGGGCAATCAGCTCCAACCTTCTAGTGCTAACATATTTTTCTTTTTTGTTCCGTATCATCTTTTCGTATTCTTTCTTGTTTTCTGTGGTCCTTCCACCCTCACAAAATTTTCTTTTTGTTAACTTGGACTCTTCATCAAACCATGGGTTTGCTAGGAAAGTAGATGTAATTGCCTTCTTAGGCCTAGCCCTCTTACACTCATCCAAAGCCTTGTGAACAATAGGGATTAGCATGCCCTTGTTTATAGTGTGATGCCCCGTGCTAGCTAATTTTCTTTCATACTCCCTGAAAATCCTTTTGAGGGCATTCTTGAAGACTTCCTGATTGTCATGGTTCATGATGATTCTACCTTGTGGAGGCACTTTCTTTTTGCTGATAGGAATCTGCCCCCCTTGATGCATGCTAGTGTGGGCGTCAAGATTTACATATATTGGATTATGGTCTGATTTCAGCTCTAAAGGACATTTTCCAATCACTAGTTCCTTTATCTTTGACATGTAAACATGCGAGCAAATGACATAATCAACCACACTTTGTCCATTGTATGTTTTGCAGGTGATGTTGCCTGAGTTCGGCCATGCCTTCATACCATTGTAAATGACCAAGTTGAATAAACTACATAGCCCCAACAACTCAACCCCGTAGTGCGTGACATTGTGCTTACTATCTTGCGAATTCCTTTCCCACAGATGCTGTCCCTCTTCCTCCAACCATAGTGGATTAGCTTTCTCCTTGTCCTTTCTTTTCAAGTTAAGAGCTTGTATGTTTGCAGTCCTTGCGTTAAAATCCCCTATTAGAATAACCTCTCCCATGCCATTATAGACTAAAATGTCTTTTTTTAGTGCAGCAAAAGGATCCTCACGGTCTAGGTTCCTTTTCTTGTAAGATTTGGAGCCTTTTGGGGCAAAATAGCAGGCTGCCACTCTTATGATAGTTTGATTTTCTGTTATTTTAAACCATATATATTGTTTGTTTGGGTCTTCTTTCTCGACTTGAATGCTATTGCACCATATTTCTTTGATTAGGACTACAACTCCACCATGCCCTTTGCCACTATCTATTCTCTCATTCCAAATGGAAGCTTTTTTATATCCTTCAAAGTATGGAATTTTACAGCCATCGTGCTCATGAGTCTCTGTAAGGATGATGATGTCCTTTCCTTCTGCAATGGGCCCTAAACCAGGTCCTCTTCTCCATGGGTAACCTCTACAATTCTAACTTACCATTGACACCTGATCCTGGGGGGCCCCGAGTTCCTACTTTTGGTGAGTAATTCTGTCACTAACTTGAGCTTTCCCATTTTGTAACCAAGCCCATTTTCCTTTGTTCCTTGTTGCCTTTACTTTTTCCCACTCCTTACGACTTTCTTCTTGTTGGACTATTGTTAAGTCCTTGTCAAGGTATATTTGCGTACCTTTAAGGAACTTCTTGTTCCTTAACAACTTGTTCTTATCTTCAATGATTGCCAAAGTGACCCTTACATGCCTACTCTTTCCATCTTTCACCCATTTTCCAATTCTGTTTGCTTGTTGAATGACACCTGTCCATTGTAACTCGTCCCTAAAAAAAATCTTTTTCTAGCTCCTTTGTGGTTTCTTTCTCCCCATAGTCCTTTAGCCCTTTAACAATGACATTCATAGCCCTGGAATTTCTGTCATTCTCTTCTCTTATCTGCCTTCGAACTTGTTTTTCTATGAGGTCCCTGTGTGTGTCTGAAGGACCTCCCACTACGTGAGCCCAACTTTTGGCCTCCTCTAATTGATCCCTCAGCTAGTTTTCTTTTATCCTTACGCTGTCCATAACTGATTGTATCTCTTTTATCCGTGAGTTGCTACTTTCATCTACCTCTCTTGATATGATTTTGTCTATTGTGCCACTTTGTACTAAAACTTGTCTTATCGAAATCAATTCTTGCTCTCCATTTGACATGGAGATTTGAAGTTTACTTATTTCGTGTTTGAGAAATTTGTTCTCCCTTGATAATTGCCAATTGGCATCCATGATCTCCTTCATTTTAGCATCTTCAAAGAGCCTCTTTTCCTCTAATGATTGGAGCATCTTGTTCATGGCCATTAGCTCATTGACGTACAACTCAGAGGACCACATTAGTGGTGTTGTGGTGGGACTATAAGAATCAAAAGGTTTACCCTCACCCCCTTCTCCCTTGTCTATTGAAATTTTTATCTCTTCACATTGGTTCAAGATTGAGACAAGATGGGATGTAGGGTTCATTTTTTCATTACCTTCAAATTCTACTTTTTGAACTTGTTGGATTTCAATAGGGTCTGATAAGCATTTGTGTTCTAGCCTTGGTAGAATTATAGCAAATTTCTCTCTCTTTGCAAACTTTACCTTCGAGTTTTCCTACACTTTAAAATACCTTTGTACTATTTTGCATTTACAAACACATAGTCCTTCCCTGTGTTTGACCTATCCAGTGGATAACCCATCCCATAAGCACCCCAAGTGTTAAACAGAGCCGCTACTGAGGGCTCCATTGGAAGATGTGTTGGGGGATTAAAAGGGATTAGAGTAGTCCCTTGGGGCTGTTCACCACCGTTTTGGTTTTCAAAAGTTTCAGTACCTACTGTGTTGCCTTCCACTGCCTCATTTACTATTAACTGCTTTGGTATGTTATTAGACTCTGTTGGCAAAGTAACCTTGTTTGGTTCTCCCAATATGTCGGTCTATTTTGTTATGCTAATAGTCTCAGCTGACCCTGAACCCACACTCAATACCCCAAAGTTTTCCATTCCTTTCCCACTTTTAGATTGTTCAATCATTAAAGATCTTTATAGTTTGATGCGTGTTTTGGGAAAAGGCATCCGTTTTGGTTTATAAATGTCTTGCACTTGATACAACAAATACTTTGATTTGATGCCAGAGGAGAAAAAGCAGGCAAAGAAACTGAAAAAGATAGATGTGGGGCACACCTGTTCCCTCTGTTGTGTTGATTTTCAAAGAAGCTCTATCTCCTGCATGGAAAGAAAAATCTGGGCCCACACGATCACACCCTTCTGCTCTGCCTTTGATCCTGACACTTGTTTCTAGAAATCCTTGTCGTTGGGGGTGCTTGTACTGTGTAAAGCGTATTACATGTTTCCACATCTTCTGTCGACATCTCTAAGGACAGTGGCAACATTAAATTCTTTGATGAATGGATCAGATCACTCTGATCATAGTCCATCTCCTATCCTGCATTACACGTTATTGATCATATATATCGGGTTGGTTCATTTCAAATAGGATATGCCTTCGGCGTAAATTAATCACATATAATTCAATGATATAAATAACATTCAATTGTAATGTACACAAACACATAAGGTACACATACAAATTTTAATTCACATATATGATGTAATCATAACATATAATTATGTAGAAGAAATAATTTACATGTAATTCAATTGCATACATGCTAAATCCTAATTCACATTAGCACACCAAGCACACCATACAAACTTATTTGAAATTAGCCCTATGTATATGAAATGGAGAGTATTATACACAAAATTCAATGACATACATAACATTCAACCATAATATGAACAAGACCAATATATATTCCATATGAAATTATCACATGTGTACAACTTAATGACATAAATCCTACAAATAAAAATGGACACAAACATTCAAGAATACCATACAAGTTTGTTTCACACTTGATGCAACACCAATACTAATGCATACAAGCATTCTAAGAAAAACATAAAAGTTTAATTCACTCTGGATTCAACATCAACATAAAATCCTTATGCATAAATACATATCAGGAACACCATATGGTCTTAATATGAATTATCCTTCTAAATTCCACCAATACTAATACACACAAACACTCAAGAACACCATACAAGTTTAAAAATCGATGCAAAAATAGTACTAATGTATGCATGCACTCCAAGAGCACCATACAAGTTTAATTTTCTTTGGATTCAACACCAACATAAAGGACTTATGCATATATACATATCAAGCACACAATACAACCTTAATATAAATTATCCTCCTATACATAGAACACAAATTAATCACATATAAGTCAATGATGTCAACACCATTAAATCCTAATACACACAAACACATAAAGTACACCATACAAATTATTCAATTCACACATATGAAGTAATCATAACATAAAATCATATATAATAAATAATATGTTTACAAATCAATTGTATCAATGCTAAATTATAATTTACATTAGCATACCATACAAATCTAATTGAAATTAGCCCTATGTTTGTGCCATGGAGAGTATTATTCACAAAATTCAATGGCATACACAACATTCAACTATAATATGAACATGACCAATATTTATTCCATATGAAATAATCACATGTATACAACTTAATGACATAAATGCCACTAACACTAATGCACAAAAACACTCTTAAGTACAAAAACACTCTCAGCACACCATACAAATTTGTTTCACACTTGATGCTACACCAATGCTAACGCATGGAAGCTCTCTAAGAACACCATGCAATTTTAATTCACACTTGACTCAACACCAACATAAAAGCCTTATGCATATATACATATCAGTCACTCAATACAACCTAAATATAATTTATCCTCCTTTATGTAGAATACAAATTAATCACATATAAATCAATAATATAATTACCATTCAATCCTAATGCACACAAACACATAAAGTACACCATACAAATTCAATTCACACATATGATGTAATCATAACATAAAATCATGTATAAGAAAGAATGTGTTTACAAGTCAATTGCATACATGCTAAATCCTAATTCACATTAGCACACCATACAAATATAATTGAAATTAGACCCATGCATGTGCCATGGAGAGTATTATGCATAAAACTTAATGACATACATAACATTCAAACATAATATGAGCAAGACCAATATAGATTCCATATGAAATAATCACATGTATACATCTTAATGACATAAATGCCAACAATACTAATGGACACAAGCACTCTAAGCATACTATATAAGTTTAATTCACAATTGATGCAACACCAACATAAAATCCTTATACACATAGACATATTGATAGCACAATATATAACCTTAATATGAGTTATCATCATTTATATACCATACAAAAAAATCACACACAACTCAAAGATATAAATACAATTCAATCCTAATGAACACATGCACATGATATTCACAATACAAATTAAATTTATATATGTGATGCAGTCATAACATAAATTTCATATAAACAAGGATGTGTATACAAGTCAATTGCATACATGACAAATCCTAATTTATATTAGCACATCATATAAATTTATTAAAAAGTAACGCTATGTACAAGCCATACAAAGTATTATTAAAAAAACTCAATGACATGCATAATGTTCAACCATAATATGAACTAAACCAATTTAAATTCCATATGAAATAATCACATGTATATAAATTAACGGTCCATAAATTCCAACAATACTAATGCAAACGAGCACTCTAAGCACACCATACAACTTTGATTCACATGATGCAACACCAACATAAAAAGTGTTATGTACATATACACATTGGACACATAATACCACCTTAATATGATCTATCCCCATGTACATGGAATACAAATCAATCACATATAACTAATTGATGTAAATATCATTCACTCCTAATGCACACAAGCACAAGGTACACCATACAAATTCAATTCACTTGTGTGATATAATGATAGCATAAAATTCTAGATAAGAAAGGATGTGTATACAAGTCAACTGCACACATGCCAAAGATTAATTCACATTAGCACACCATACAAGTTTAATAAAAATTTAGTCCCACGTACATTCTATAAAGAGTATTATGCACAAAAATCAATGACACAAATAACATTAAACCATAATATAAACTAGACTAATTTACATTCCATATGAAGCAATCACATGTATACTATTGAATAACATAAATTACTACAAGACCAATGTACACAAGAAATTTTAGAACACCAAACATGTTTTATTCACACTTGATCCAACAACATAAAAGCCTCATGCACATATATACATTGGGAACACAATACAACCTTAATATCAATTATCATCATGTACATGACATTGATGTACAAATTAATCCAATATAACTCAATGATATAAATACCATTCAATCAAATGCACAAAATTATATGATGTATGCCATACAATTTAAACTCATAGATGTGATGTAATCATAGCATAATTTTTATATAAGAATGGATGTATATACAAGTCAATCACATTGATGTCAAACCCTAATTTACATTAGTACACCAAGCATATTGGATACAACTTTAATAAAAAATAGCACTATGGAAGTACTATGGAGAGTATTATGCACAAAAATCAATGAAATAAATAACATTTAACCAATTTATATTCCATTTGATTCAATCACATGTATATGAATCAATGACACTTGAATGCCACCTATGCTAATGCACATAAGCACTTTAAGCACACCATACAAATTTTGTTCACACTTGATACAATACCGACATAAAAGTTTTGTGCACATATATACATTAAGAACACAATCCAAACTTAATATGAATGATGATTATATTAATGGAATTCAAATCAATCACATATAAATACCATTCAGTTTCACACATGTGATGTAATCATTGCATAAATTTCATATAAACAAATTATGAAGAGTATTATACACAAAACTAAATGATAAACATAACATTTAACCAATTTACATTCCATATGAATCAATCACATTTATAAAACTTAATAAAATAAATGCCACCAATATTAATGCACACAAACACTCTAAGTACATCATACAAGTTTGATTCACACTTGATGCAACATCATACATGCATTTCATGCAACCTTGACACACCCATTATTCAACCCTAAATTGCACAAGGGCCTTGGACACAACGTATAATTTTATGACTTACACATACATGTTATGCGACTCAAACAAATAACATGTAACATGTTAAAATAATATGTAAATAAATTACATATTTTTAATAAAAATAAGAAATTATAAAATGATTAATTTACTATAATTGAAAAATATTATATTTTTATTATAAAACCCCTATATTTCTCCAAACAAATAAATAATACAATATATAACAATAAATATTACATATATAACATATATTATACTAATACATATAATAGAACTTACTTCTATTTTCTTAAAACTCTTTCCTCTCATTTCCTTAAAACCCACTTCAAAATCTAATATTCTTATAAAAGGGATGAATTAAGATCCTATTTTATAAGAACAATAAGGCTAGAACACATAAAATTAAATTATTTAATATCTTGTGATTTATTTTCCTAATTATTCACTTTCCAAATTTTGAATAAATATATGCTATTTTAGAAGAAAGTGTATTTATACTATATTTAAAAAAATAGAGTAGTTCCAAATATTATTCTAAAGAAATAAATCACCATCCATAAGAGTTATTTCAAAAAAAATAAAAAATTATTTAATTAAATGTTAGAATATATTATAGTAATTTTTATTATATTTAAATTAAAATATTTATAAAATAAAAAAGAGATGGATTATTTGTGAAAGATAAATAATGTAAAATTTTATGAGTTTTAATTGAAATAGATAAATCATTTTCATTACTTTTAACACATGCATTTGATTAACATAAAACTTACTATTATTGAAATAAATTACCACAATAATATCTCTCACTAATTTTTTTTTTTTTTTTTTTAAAAAATAGTAGTAAAAAATAAGAGAGACACTCTCAAGGATGTATGACCATCTTTGAGAATTTTTGGAGGGATATTTCTACCCCTCCTAAAAAAAATGGTATATCATTATTAATTATAATTGTTGAGGAATGTTTACGATAAATATAAATCATTAATTTAGATGAAAAGTTATATATATTTATACTTTCATTCCACTGTTAAAAATACTATAAGCTGATCTATTCTTTGAAGTCTTCATGTTCAATTTCTTCTTGTTGTGTGCAAACCCTCCATAAATGCTGTGTTCAAGTTCTCACCCGTCCAAACCTTTTTTGAAATTCTGACTGTTATTCAAAATAAATGTAAATTAAGAGATGAAAATCTTCTCAATAATAAATTTTACTTCATACAACTCAAGTAGAATCCTGCATATTATAACAATTTTCATAACCCAAATAAACCTCTACATTTTCTCGCCAATGCAAACTAGTTTCCTTAAAGTGTTGTATAAAATAAATTTATTTTAAAAGATGAATTTTTTTCAAAGAATAAACTTTTACTTTATATAATCTAAATAAAATTGTGTATCAGTTAACTCCAATAAAACTCTAAATTTTCTTATTATTGTGCAAACTCTCTTTTGAATATTGTAGAAGATGAATGCAAATTAAGAGATTAAAATTTTCAAAAGAATAAATTTTCACTTCCTATAATCCAAATAAAATCATACACATTCAAAATATCACTTAAACTCAATAAAACACAACTCCCGAAATAGATATTCCAATTTATTCTAATTTATTTTATCAGTTTTCTGAATGAGAGAACACCATATAATACACATTCAATGAAACAGAGTGGCCCAGCTTATTTTCTACAGAATAGTAAACACATAAAATCAAACTAGAATGTGATTTCTTATTTAACAGAAGAATTATTTAAACTTGCAAATTACATAATAATGGGCCATCATAACCGGCTCATTGTTAAGCCCTTGAAGAGTCTCTTTTAAGGAACAATGCTTATACGAATCAAGTAGTACAACATACATGCAACAAGTCAAGCCTAGATACCAATGATTTGGGTTCTTTCCAAGATGTATTTATTAATAAATGCTTGGTAAATACCCAACTACACATGCCTTTTAACACTTGGCTTGATTAATTCTTCATAGTTAACTTTTAGCTAAACTTTGTTGTTTAGATTATATGTTCTTTGTCATTTCAGTTCCAATGAAACAGAAGGGATTTGGTGGATGAGAAGTATTTATATATAACATTTGGCCCAGCTATGTTTATTGCCCTTACTAGTAGAACTAGTTTATGACACTACTATTTTCTATGCATACAAACTCCAATTACCAATAACAACCAACTGATCATAAAACGGATATCAAGAAACAATACACCAATAATCAAATGTTAAAAATGCTTTCAACTGAAAAAACAATATTAAGTATCTATCTCAATGGTGACCACACATTTCCAAACATCCATGTACATTACTAAAAAGATAAAACCCTTTCAATATATATTATATAATGCCACCATTGTCCATGCAGAGGAGGATCCTGCTACATCAGTTTGATCTTTTCATGTGCAGTTCATCTATCTGTTTAAACATGTTCACAAGCCAAGCGACCAAAATCAGCCAAGCCACCTGATCAAACACCTGTGAAATTAGCTCACAGATTTTTCTTGATTTCTTTACAAGATTATCTAGTGAAAATTTTCACAAATATGCTCCCATTTGCAGCTTCCAGGCTATGATAAATTCCATTAAAAAATGACCCAGATAACATCTTCAAACAATTGATGGGATCAAATAAAAAGAATAATTTGTTAAATTGATGGCATCATGCTGGAATCAGAAATTATTGACTGCCAGCATCCTTGTAATGCTTTACCACATTCTTCTTGAATTCTTCTTGATTGCTCCATAGTAATGCCGCCTGCTCATTCAACGGGGAGTTATTATTTGGTTCTCCCAAAAGGCTCTGAATAGACAAAAGTACAGTTCGAACATCATATGCAGGTGACCATTTATCCCGAAGAATATCAAGACAGATGTTTCCAAGTTGGTCAATATTTGGATGGTAGCAATCTGTTTCAAATTTCACTTGAGGGGGCTTGAATGGATATTCTGTTGGGAAACGCAAAGAAATTTTATATACCAGTCCCTCATACACAGTATTTTTTCCCCCATTTATCGTACCAACCCAGGAGAACATGTTATCAGCCTCTGGGAATGCTGAAACTCCAAGATCGCCACTCGTCATCAACGCCATCAGCTCAGACTGCAACCTTCGTGAGACAGCGCGGTTGTCGATGGGCTTGGCCATTTCTTGGGTTTGTTTAGAAGCGGCCTGTCCAATGTATTTTTAAATGCAGCAAATAATCTTCAAATGTCGAGGCACAGGAGGGAATAGTGCGCTCTGATACAAATGAAGGATTCAAGAATTACAAACAGAAAGACAAAAATATTTTGACCCAAGAAACTTATTATACTTTCTTATTCATGTAAAATTATATTTATACAAGATGATATCTCCCAGGAGAAGTTGGAAATCTTGGAATTATCTATAATCATACAATCTGCAAAGAATCTCAAAAACCAAGGGCTTAGTATGCATGAAGCACATACCTGGTATCGCACTTGTTCAGATCAACTTGGCCAATAGCTCTGCTGTCATAGGCTACTAATTCCTAATTCCTCAGCATGTCACAGAAATAGAAAAAACATGAGAATATGACAAGTAGAAATCAAATTTAACGTCTACGCAAACTGCTTTTTTGGTTTCAAATTTGAGTGCCGTTGGTTAACAACTGTGCAATCCTTCAAACCCTAACACACAACAGTAATATTATCCACTGCAAACCCTAGCGGTTACTATTATACCAACGGCTAGTCTAGCTGGCATCTAGGCTTCAACGCTCCTGCTGCAAGCTAATTCTATTTTATAATTTTTCTAAAAATCTAAGGCAAACAATTTCACAATTGCTTCCATTTTGCCTAACTAGCTTAAGCCATTTTATCTGTTTCCATACAAAAGGTCTGGATCGCCTCCATTTATGCCTCTTTGTAAATATCTTTTTTCAAATTCTATTAAATTTAATAAAGTTATAATTAAATTTTAAATAAAAAATATTTATAAATTAGGGACATTATTCTAATGAATAATTAGGTCTAACATTTTAGTACTTGAAATCTTTTATATGTTTGTCAAAATGGGTGACTGTTTAATAAAACTTAAATTAGATATATTTAGAATTCTAAACAAGTTTGTTTTAAGGTAATAGAAAATAATGTAAAGCATCTTATTAAATGCTTTAGCATGGTATTTTTGGCTAGTTGTGAATAAAAAAATTGAGTTTTGTGTGGTTGTTGCAACCTTCTATTGTCTATTTGAACAACATTTTTTTTCAAGTTTACAACCAAGGTCAATTGTTGGCTTCATAGGAGCAATCAATAGACATGAAAATAAAAACCAGTGGCATTAGGCATTTAACAACAATATATTATAAATGTACAATGTCTCATATGATTCTCTAACCCTTGGGAGTAATCATTTTTTTAGAATCAAAAGCTTAATAGTTCACACACCAAACATAGAAATATTTCATCCACACATGTAGGATGAGATCGTTGACCTCTATTTTAAATCAAAACTTGTAATTGAGCTTATATTTCCAATTCAATCCATGTACAATAATATGATTTTAAGGATATCCCAAGAAGATATTAATACAATGTGAACTACATGTAAGAACATAAAACCACATAATGTTCAACTCATACATACAACACCTATACACTTACAATTTGAAATCCAAGGTAACCCACCCCAAAGAAATTCCAAATCCAAGATTTCTAATTTACAAAAAAAATATTTTTGAAAAAAAAGAGAGGGTTTTTTCTAAGAAAAGTAACAAGTGAATGAAAGTGCATATTATTTTCCTTTTCACGATTCCCTAAACCCTTTTCCCACATTTTCTTCCTTTTCACATTTGAGACTAGCCATTTTCAAACAAAGCCTTTTCATAATTAGATATTTCAAGATATTTTTATTTCAACACATAATTATTTCTTTCAAACATTTAGAACCGTCAATATATAAATTGTTTTTGTAAATAATTTAATATTATCTCTTTGACTTAAATCATATTAAATATTTCATAAACATGATCAACACATAACTCAAAATAATATAAATGTAATGCAATGAGATGAAATAACCACACACAAATTATATATTCACTTCATGGGTTTAAACAAAAGGATTTTGGAATCACCATTGATCTAGATCCAATTTTTTATAAGGATTTACAAGACTTATCTTGCACTTGAATCAAGTGAGATGGATGCTATAATTTACATGTGTTTTACCTAATGTGACCACCTCCAATTTAACCACAATTGTGAAAAATATTACTTGCACACTCAAGTGAAACATCAAGTGTACTTGCCCCATATAAGAATAGCTTAAGTAATGCACAAAGCACTCAATGCAGTAAAGTATTGTTGTACCTATTTCACACATCATCTCATTGCAAATAGGGGCCCCCAACAATTTCTTTTTTTAGGGTTTTTGTCTTTAGGTTGCAAGTTCGTAAGTCATTGCTTTGAGAGTTTGGAGTTGGAGTTTAGAAAAATCATTCGAGCCATGTAGAGAATTTAAGCCCAGAACAGTGCCTAGACATCGTCAAAGTGCTCAGAAGGTCCAGAGGATGAAGAACACCATTGATTTGAGTCAATTTTAACACTTCCTACTTTTTAGGGATTCTACTTTTTTGCTTTTTTCTTTTTCTATTTTTGACACTTTTGGACCAATCCGGGATTTGCTATTTTTAGAAATTTTTCTTTTTTGCTTTTTTCTATTTTTAGAAAGTGCCAGGGTCCCATAGGTCATGGAGTCAACATTTTCATCTTCAAAATCAAGGTTTCACATCTCCAAGAGTAAAAAGAAAGAAAAAATCATAAAAAGAAAGAAAAAATCATAAAAAGCAAGAAAAAAACATAAAAAGCAAGAGAAAATCACATGGCGAGGTTTTTTTCTAGAAGATCTAGATAATAGCAAGAAATTCATGGCATAAGCATCACTAAGCTTTTCTAGAAATGAAGGATGGATGGCACAAGAGAAGTAAAGTTTTCCATGGAGATGGAAAAGCAAGCTCCAAGTCCGCCATACTCAATGTTAAGCACTTGATGAAGTCTTCCCATGAGGAGAGATGGGAAATGGCTAAGGCACCATGAAGTCTGCCAAGAAGTTGGAATGGCACAAGAAAATTCCTCCTCACCTTGGAGGGAACATGGAAAGGCCATCATGAAGTCTGCCCAAGCTTGGCATGAAGCTAGTAAAGTTCGCCTATCCATGTCAAAGGCTAAGCTAAGTCTGCCCAAGCTCAAACCATGCATGGCATGAAGTTGATGAAGTCTGCCCCACCTTTGAATGATGCTTGTCCAAGCACAAGTAAATTCCACCCTTGGCTAAAAAGGAAAATTTCCAAGTGTTAGTGAAGTCTGCCATGCTAAAAGAGAATAGGGAAAGGAAGTCTTAAAGTCCACCCAACCAAGAGGAGAAAAGGAAACTCAAAATTTGGATAAGTATTGATGCCTAGGAAGGGAAGACTCATGAAATTGGATAAGTATGTATATGGTTAAGTGTCAAAGGAGAATGGAAAGAAGAGGATCAAGTCTGCCATGCTATGTTTTTCCTAATATAAAGTCCACCCCAGACACAAAATGGCATGGAAAATTCCAAGTTCGCCTAGAGGAAAATGGAAAATGACATGAGAAATAACGAGTTTTCCTTGGAAAAAAAAAGATTTTTCCATGATTAGAAAAATGAAAAGGTTGGAAAATCAAAATTAACACTTAGAATATTTTAATATTTTCCAACACTTAGAATTTTTTTTGAAATATTCAAAACTTAGCCAAAATCTTCAAACTCAGAAGAAAAATATTAAAGATTTCACAAGGATGGCACATAGGTAAAAAATTAGAAACTTTCTCTTAAAGATTTTTAATGAGGATTGAGTTTCCATTTCAGAGAAAATAAAACAAGTCCGAGTTCGATCAATCTAAGAAAAAAAACATGAATTTGCTAAAATAATCAAACCTTTCAACTTTATAAAGAATTTAGCTTGTCATTTTCAAATCATTCTTCTCCAAGTTTGATGATAAAGAGATTCTAACTCTCTCAAAGATTGTGAAAGATAATTTCTTGAAGGAAGTTTTTTGGAGAGAAAGTAAATTTTTGAAGAAGATTTTTAGGAAGTGAGAATTTCTGAGTTGAAGGATCAAATTTCTGAAGGCTAGGCGTGCTTTTTCTAAGTTGAAGCAAAATTTTTAGAACTTAAGGAAGAATTACCATCAAAAGTATATAATTTCAAAAGTTAAAACTCTAAGTTTGACAGATTCTTTATCCTTTTCTGTCTTATTCACTACTCATTCTCGCAAAATTTTGTTAAATACTTAGCCAAATTATGTCATTTTAAGTCTAATTTTTTTCACGTAATTTAACTTTTCAATAGGCTGAAAGTAAAAATTTTGAGAAGAGAGTCCAAGAAAATCAAAACTAAATCTTAAAATTAACATATTTTCTCCATATTTCTTACAAGTTGATGACCACTAGAGGAGAACCTTCGAGAAAGGCCCAGAAGAAATTCACCAGCAAAGGACTGTAGCTAGAATAAAAAATCAACTCCAAATGGAAGAACGTCACAAACACAAACCTTGGACATGTATATTTTATAGACTTCAAGAAGAGGATGTACGGACAAGATGGATTCTGCTGACACCAATCACTCGTTGGATGATGCAGATGGCATCGTCTAAGCAGCTTGATTTCCACTGGCTATGGAGTGTGCTGAACTAATGGTAGAATGTGCCATACACTATAATGCACAAGAGAGGTAGATTGTTGCACCTGATGGTGGAGTGTTAGCTCATCTTAGAGAATTATCCATTCAAGAGGCGTTTGACATACCAAGTTATAACCAAACTTCATATAGGACTAAAGAGGAGGCAAGAAGACTTTACAAGGATCAGATGGATCTTTGTCCAACCAACATCAATAAGACGTGGTTAGAAAAACTAAGGGCTTCCATCAAGAAGATGCCAAATAAATTGCTTCAGATGACTTCAAGGAGGAATATGGAGATATTATATTGTTATTGAATAGAGTAATGGGTAGCCCGCAAGGTGCACCATTTGAAACATGGATGTATTATTTCATTAATGAGATCACCTCAGGTGTCAAGATGTTTAACTGGTCACAGATAATTAGTGACAATCTCCATGAGCAACTAGTAAATTTGGAAAGGACAAATTATTTCTACATGAGTTCCTATATTGTCTATCTATTGGCAAGGACTTATAGATATGTAGGATTGATCTACCAAGGTGTAGTGGGAAATGGGGAAAATGAATTCAAATCTTATGATTGTTACCTGTAGTTGCAGCTTTGCGAAAAGTCACACTTTAGGATAGGGAATGATTCCTTCCTAATGTACATCACTAGAATATTGCAAGGAGGAATGCAGCAAAGGCTTACTTGTGAGGCCAAGAGCCTGATCAACAAATACGGATCCTGGTTTATCCAGTTTCCAAGGTTCACCTACATAAGAGTTCAGGGATTCACCAAATGTCCTTACCAACTTCTGATCTATCTCACTAATAGAATGGTATTGTTTGAGGTACTTAGGAAACTAGAAACATACCAAGGCCTCCAGAGAACAAAGCAAAAGGAAGCCATCACCTTTCCGTTTTTCATTGGGAATATGCAAGAGTCTTGCCCATCGACATAGGCAGCTGAAAGTGCCAGGTTAGAAATGCAATGGTACCCTTTCACATCTTACCAGTCTAGAGCTAGCTTCGATCCTCACCACCACATTGGGACCATGAATGGAAGAAAGTACAAGCATAAGGTAGACCTGGAAAACTTTTGGGCCAATGCTGCAGATGAATATGACATTAGGAAAAGACTATGGTCCAAACTACCAGTGAACTTGATCAGAACAACTGAGCTCTTCCAAGTGCCTGATCAGTTGGAGGATGATGGAGAGTATATTCAACCAGGCTTTGATGAGAATCAAAATCTTCCTCCTATAAGATGGTCAAAACTAGAGCTAGCAAATCTGACCACCTTGATGAGGCCAATTGTCAAATATTCACAGTGGTGGGCAGATTAGCAAGTCCAAGAGATGCGACGAAGGAATGTGACTTTGACTTACAATTTAATGGGTGAAGCAAAATCCTATTCTTCAAATGCAGGTGCATCCCAAAGTGATGAAACAATTGAGAGAACCCATTCAAGGAAAATGAAGGAAATAGTTAATGACTCTACAAGGGTGAAAGGAAAGAAGATTGCAGATGATGAACCTACTCAAAAGAAGCAAAGATCGAAGCTTCCTCATTCTACAATGTCTGAGAATATAATGAATGATATATTGAATATTGATGAGTCATTGGATGACATAAGGATTCCTTCTCTGATTCATATTGAGTCAATCCCACTAGCAGATGATGAACCTCCATCTCCCATAGGCACAAAAATACTCGAGTCCGAGGATGAGATGGATATTTTGGATGGTGAATTTCAAGAGGGAATGATTTCCGCTCTTAGAGGAATCTAGGATATTCCATGTGTAGAGAATTCTTAGGAAGAAGAAGGCATTGAACAACCTAAGATTCCTAATTGGTTAAAAGAAAGATTGAAAATAAAGGAACCAGTAGAGATCCCAGAGGAAGATGATATGGCTGATTTCTTGGCCAAGTTAGAGATAGTTACTGTGAAGAAGCCTGCCAATTTTTTTTCCATGATTCAGAGGGATGAAGCCGGCCACCGTTCAATACAAATTGTTGTGCCAATGGTGGATAAGTCGAAAGAAGATATTGTTCCTCAAGAATATGCCATCACTACTATCGACTTGGGCCCAACAACAAAGGGTCAAGAGGTGGAAGACTTGGACAACTCAGTCGCATCCATCAAGGGGAGGTTGGAAAAGGAAGTGGAAAATAAGAAAGAATATAAAAAGGAGATTGAATTCCTGAAGGAATACATTAAGCATTGACAAAACCTCTTGATGAAGCAGACTCAATAGTTCCTCCACTTTTAAACCCTTCACAAGAAACGATTAAAATTTTGAAGAATAGATGGTCACAACTAAAGAAACTAAGGAGTGGATAGTAAGCAAGAGTGGACAAGAGACTACATTTGTGGAGAAATTGGTATTGGTTATGGAAAAACTTCCTCTTTATTGTCAAGGATTACATTTTTGGCAGAAGCGTGGGACAACATTCAAAATATCCAGGACAAAATTATCCCATGTCTTAGAGTGTTGAAAGGAGTTATGAAGCAGGAACTAATTGATGGAAAAGTTATTGCAGCAGGGGATGCATATGATTTCAATAACTGGTACTAGGTATTGATTGCACAGAGTGAAGTCTTGGAGAAGGTGAAGGTAGATAGTATCAGAGTTGAGGAGTAGATGAGATAAATCCAAAATATGATTTTTCTTGTAGTTGCAGATGCACTTGAAAAGGATATTATCTGAGAAAATGATATGCAGCTTGAAAATCTAAAGCTCAAAATCTAGGAGACTTTCTTCACCAGCACAGGACTGATTCTAAAGAAAAATTTGACTAAGGCATCAGACTTCTTGTCCATCCGGGATGCCTTCCAATGCCAGGAATCATAATGAGAGAATTTTTTCGTTGAGAGTGCAGATGATTTGAACGTGTTGGAATACAAGGTCAATATGCTACCACATGTCACAATTGAGGAGGTAAACATAATAGTGTCCAGGTTCATCAAACACAAAAACGCTCAAAAGGATAAGGATGCGCCTCGAAGAAGATAGCTCCATATGCCACGTGTTCTTCAACCATTGGTTGCTAAATGTTATTCTGGGAAACCCTAGTTAAGGTTGAGTTGTTTTAATCTTTTTCGTTGATCTTAGATTGATCTCGACCATTCATTTGTTTTCAGAAACTCTATATAAACTCTCATTCTCTCATTTCATTGTATGGAGAGAGTCTTATGAAATTGTTGTGTATAACTACTTTGATAATAACAACTCATATTGCATGATTTTCTTTGAATCCTTTTTTTTCATCAAGTGGTTGCATGGTTACATACCTCCCTTCAACATAGAATAGATTTAAAGTAGAATTTAGAATAGAATTTGATTTGAATGCATGCTAGATGAATGAAAGATTGATAGTGTTGATAATGGTGAAATTAGTTCATACCTTTTTCAATTGAATGATTTTCAATTTAATGTGCAAGGTTAGTCTAAACTTTAAAATTGTTAAACTCAAATTCTATTACTTATGTTCATTGTTCGAATTGATGATGGTCTTGAGTAATAGGATATCATTCATAAATACCGTTGAAGATTGCACCATATTTTTCTAATTGTTGTAGTCATCGTACTTGGCAAAGCAAAGATTGGTTTGGATTTCACCATCCAGCACTTGTCTCTTGAGTTCATAGGATTGGTTTAGAATTAGTCTATTCTCTAAAACCCTTATCCTTTTTTATTTTATTTTAAAAGATTAGCAGTAATAGAATTTCACCACTCATCATCCATAGCATTCATAGTCCAAAGTGATGAAAAGTTGAGCGTAAGTCCCCCTTGTAATACCAACAAAACATAGCAAACCAATTGAGACTATCCTATATGCATCAGGAACCTTGGAGTCTACTTTGTGATCACTTTGCTTAACACATTGGAGTCTTTGTTCAAGAGAGAATAGGATATTCTATTGGGTATTTTATTCTAATGTTGGTTAAGGTCACCAAACCCGCATCAACAAGTATCTAAATAGAATAATAATAAATATTCTCATCTAATTAAAAAATTATCTATGACTAGCATCGCCTATAGATCAAGATGCAAATAATAATAATAATCCATAATGTTGAATTGGATATAGTAATCACACATAAATCATAAATAGTGAAAATAATGAAGCTTAAACATTGTACTAATCCAAACTTATAAAGGCCTGGAACACATACATACTATAATACATATTTGAAAGTCTAAATGGAAATACAAAACCTCACTGAGAAAACATAATAATTGTAATACAAATCATCATCACTCAAAAGAGGAGTGAAACTAAAGAAAAATCAACAAACATACAAAGTACAAACACCTAAGGCATTAAATTGTGGTTTGTTTCCTTAAACACCAACTATTGTTATGTTGACATCATAATAGTGGGATAATATAAAAGTAATTCATTGATTTGTGAAATAATAAATAGTATTGTTGAGTATTTTCCTTACTTATTCATATTAGGATGTTAATTGGAGTAGTCTATGAACCATAGTGATCTCAAACCCTGGTGTTACGATATGATCAAGAAATGGTCACTCTCCTTGGAATAATGCTATGAATCATTAGGAGTCATTTGATTCTCATTGATTGGGGTTATGATTGTCTTTCCAATTATTGTTATCTCTAGGAAAAATATCGATTTTGCAATCGTTGTAAATAAAATTTCCATCCATCAATAGCTATAATGTGTTAAGTCTAGATGTTGTGTAATAGATAGATTTGTAACCCAATGTGTTGAATTCATTGTATAGTTTATGGGTACATATTCATGTGGGTTATACATTCTTTGGTATTAGAGAGCATAATTTCAATTAGGCTACCTTATCCATAGGCTAGAGAAGAGGGAAAGGTGGTCATTGTACTTATATATTCTTATTATATATTCCAAACAAATTTTATTCTTTTTATGAGTTCTAGAATAAGGTTATATTATAAAAAAGAAGTAAGGCTTTTATTATTCCAAGAAGTGAAATTGTTAAATTGTGCCTTTGTTGTTTTCAAATATGATCTACTCTACTTTGGAAAAAAATTTACTTGAATTATATTATTGAATAATTGAAATAAATAGTGATATCTTGAGTAATTATAGTGTTGATTTCATATTTTTAATATTTAACTTAGATTTTATGGAATATTGAGTTACAAAGGACGATTTAAATTTTCCTATTGTGATAAGAACTAGATGTCTTTCCTTAGCACAAGTAAATTTCTTAGTAATATTGTATACTATTATGGGTAACATATTGAAAGGTTGATTTAATTAAAATTTGAGTGTAAGTGTTTATTTGAAAATATGTAATGCTTCTATATGTGATCACTTACTACTAAGGGTGATCACACAATACTAGTTTACAATTTTTGAGAGATCCTGATTTTTTCTGAAATCACATATTTTTAGAAAATATAATGATTTAAGCCTTGAAAAGTTCCATTTAAAGGATTCAAATTGAAGATGGTTTGATTGAACCACCTTAGATCAAACCCCCTTTGGATAGAACCCACTAGTTTTATACCATACTTATAACAGAGTCTCCTTTACACCTATCAAAACGCTGATAAAAAACAAATTTGGATTTTCCTTTTGGTGGATCAAATAAATTCATTTAAAATTAATTTTTTGTATGTATCTAGTCCTTATTATAAGCTTCCTAAAAAGTATAATTTTAAATAAATTTAGTTTAATTCTTATATTTATTTTTTATTTCTTGTGAATGTAGGTTTTTCACCGAAAATCAAGCTCTTTGTTCTGCACATGTGGTAAAATAGCATATTATCAATTTTTTTTTTTGAAAAATATCAGTGCACTAGATATTGAAGTACTTGACCCAACAAAAAAAAAGTTGACTTTTGATACATACAAAAAAAGTTATGTTGTATAAAGTTCGCCTATGTCTGAATTGTAATTGGCTTGACTTTGAAACTTGATTAAGGAAAAAGTGTTCAATAAAGAACTATGAAACCAAATGAAAGCGCTAGATATCATAGTTACAAATCTAAATTCAAAAAAATTAGAATTTTATCCTTCATAAAAAAAATTATGTTGTGTATGGTGAGCATCACTCCTTAAAAATGGTGTTTATAAAAAAAAAGTTTTTGAATGAGAGGGAAAAATAAGTGCAATATAATTTCAATTTCAGTTTTAAATAAAATATATTCAGAATCTATAGACAAAATATCACAAATCACTAGTTTGTATCATTTTCAAATGCCTCACAGTTTAGCCGCTATAGGTGCTCGAAAGTGAAGCTTTAGGGTATGTGCGGGATCATCATGGAAAAAATAGGCCCTTAAGTGGCAAAAAAAAAAAATAGAGTTAGGAAACTTGACATAAAAATTTGAATACGTTATCTATATTATTTCAAAAATATGTAAGAATAGAATCTATTGAAAATTGAATGTAGTTTCTAAACTACTAGGTTTGTTTAAAAAAAAAAGAAATATATTTGGTGAAAATTTGAAATTTCAATGCAATAGTACTTAAATTTCAGGGAAAAAATAAGAAGTAGGTGTCTGTCTAACCACCCTAACCACAATAAAATGATAATATATTTTTATAATATTTTAGATATAAGTAGAGGACTCATGTCTTGATGTGATGCATATTTTTTTGTAATTTTTTTCCAAGTAAATAATTAATTATAAATATTTTATTACAACTTTTAAAAAATATAAAAAACTTGTATGTTTGACGACCTTAACTTGGTCAAAATTTCATGAAATTCAATTTTTATTTTTTTAATCCTATAGTATGCGAAGCATAGAATGTGATGCATGTTTTGGATTCAAAAAATGTGATACCGTTTGAAAGCTATAGATATTTTTCAATCAGTCTATCAATCAGGACTTTAGTCGTAATTTGCATAGAAAATGAATAATAATTACTTATTAAATTCAAAGTAAAGCATAATTTATATTGGTGGAAAGCTGAGAATCTCTTGTAAAAACCCTTTTCGTTTCATCAATTTTGTGTAAAAAAAAAGTCATTAGCCACATACCCATCATATTGCCACTTTTTGGCCCATTATGATTCTGCACATACCCTTTAGTTAGAAAAAAATAGTTTAGTGTCTAGTTTGGCCAAAAATTGTAAACCAGTATTGTGGGATCACCCTTAAACATGAAGATCATATGTACTTATAAGTGGTAATTATGAATATTATCTAGTCAATGAACTAGACTATTGGTTGCACACTATAAGGTAGATGAAATTAGAAGATTAAGAATATTTTTATTATTATAAAATGTATATTATTCATATGATGATATAATGGATATAGTGTTGTTAAATGTCTTGGGTATGACTCATGTATAATGGGTGGATGCAACAAGTTGGCTCCATAATTAGGGGAAGTGTTGGGAAAAAATTCCAATAGGAATGGGCACCCAAGTTTAGGATCCAGACCTTGAACCTAAATTTCTAAAATGGGTACTCATTTTGTTTTTTAAAATATGTACCCATTTCTAGTTACATCATATTCATGTCCCTTTTTAGAATGGGTACACATTTTAGAGTAGGTACACATTTCATAAAATTTTAAACCCATGGCTTTCCTTTTGCTTTAAGATATGAAGCCCACCCCTTGGCCTTGGACTTGCAAGTATAATGCTATTAAAATAACAAGAGAAAAGTTGACTTCAACAATATGGGTGGTGATTTTTTTTTCAAAAGTTTTGGACAAAATTAAAACCCATTATAGATAACGATGCCTAATTTTTAAATATGTATTTTTTTAATAATTGAACTTATTTTTTATTTATTTATTAATTTATGAGAATAATAATCAAGTGTCTTCATGTAGATGCCAAAAGGTGTCACCCTCCAAATAGGCATTCTAGGCCACACTGTTGAAGAAGACAATCCAAAGTCTGCTGGAAAAATTTGTAGAACACAATCCAAAGACAAGGATACCTCCTTTAAAGACAAAGAAGCCTCTTCCAACTATTGTCCAAAAGAATCCACACTCATATCAAACTTCAAAGAATGATCATGTAGAGAATGAACAAGAGGGTCAGAGTGTTCCCTCACAACTAGTGAACATGGATCATATTCATCAAAGAGTTCAGATGACTATAATCAATGATGTCTCCCAAATATAAAATACATGACTCAAAAATACCAACAATTTCTATCAAGTACTCATCCCAAGTAGCCATCTCTAGAAGATGATGAATGTTATACTGTATTGAATCATATAGAGCCAAAATTATGGAATCATAAGCATGGTCAGATATAACAATCTAGATGAAGAATATGGAATATCAACACATGTCACTTGATCCTCAGAAGATGAAACAATACCAAAATTCAAATGACCATACTGAATCTCCTCAAAAGTGTCCATACTAGATGCCTCAATGTGAACATTTGTTGAACCAATAGTAGGAGTAAAATGTGAGAAGGTTTAGACTCAAGATTGGTGATCAATCTCCCCAACTGCAACTATATCTCTACTATGCAAATCTTGGATTATGACATAATCTAGTATGAACTCAACACTCTTTCCTACTCCACCATGTGTGATCTGATAGATAAAAAGGATATTGGTTGAAAATGAAGGAAAATAAAGAACATCATGTTAAATGCTCCATCATCCATGTCAATGGATCCCTTCCCACAAACACACATATATTTTTGTTAGCCATAGGGATGTGTGGTGACGAACAAGTCTCAAATGAAGAGAATATACTCTCTAATGAAGCCATGTGATGTGAGGTTCCTGAATCGAGTATCCACCTCTTTGACCCATAATCTGCAACCACAACAAGTGCTTTCCCCTTGATTTTATCAAACTTTTAAGAAGAAGAAGATGAACCATTTGATGATGATGAATAATTGTTTTGTTGATGAGCTAGCTCAAACAACTATTACCTTGCAACCTCTATCATTATTAGGACTGAAGAATTTTATGGTGGAACTCACCCCTACTCCATTAGTGCCTAACAATGTTACCAATTTTCAAGTTTTTGAGGATGACAAGCACATATTGGATTTTATCACCAATTCTAATGTTTTTGCTTCTTGGATTACTGATGAAGTATAACCAAAGGAGGTAGAGCTAGATATGGAAGTGGTCATCAATTTAAACATAAATGCGATTCCACGAGGTATGGTGCAGTTAGAAAGGACATTTTCTTTCAACTAGATAGAAGATCAAAACCAACAAACAAGGAAGGATTCAACTAATAGCTAGTGTGATACACACAATATGGGTATTCTAGAAGATGTAAAGAATGTATTTATTGGTGAAGTTTACACCCAAACTGAAAATAAAGGAAAAATTGATGCATTACATGTATATAAAGATATTATAGCATGGAGTTATGAGGATTTCAAGAAATATGATACTTTAATTATGATGCATACGATCCCACTCAAACCTGATGTGAAACCATTCAAACAAAGGTAGTGACCTATCAATGCATTGCTTGAACTGGTCATATTTAAAGAGGTGCAAAAATCATTGTCAGCTCACATCATATTCCCTATTAGACATTCCACTTGAGTTGCAAATTTGGTGACTATTCATAAGAAGAATGATTAGATCCATCTATACATGGACTTCCAAAATCTGTATCATGCGTCAAGAAAAGATAATTATCTAGTGCCATCATTAGATGAGGTTTTACAGATTGTTGTGTAAGGGGGGAATCAATAAGTGTATTATAATAAAAATGAATGAATTAAAAAAAATCTAATTGAAATGAAATATTTGGATTCATACCCATTACTCATAAAATGAACAATATGAAATTATTGAATTCAATGAACTAAAGCAATTGCAATAAAATAACATACAAAGAATTCAATTACCTAATATCGTTACCCATCTCATGTCGAAATGTATTCACAATGATGTTGGATCATTGTATCAATGCGAAGCCTCCATTTATGCATTGCAAAAGCTTCAAATGTGTGTGTTGATCGAAGATGTGTGTCAAAGTTCTTCAAGAAATTGATTGTGATTTTAGTATTACTTTGTTCTAGAAAAGATGGAAATTTTATGATCGTTTTTGAGGATGAAGATGATTGTTATATAGATTTTACGTTTTGAGATGAACGATTGAGATCACTTACTATAAAATCCTAATCAATGGTTGAAAGATGTTGAGAGGAAATAGATGGGACGAATCAATGGATTTTGATTACGTAATTGGTGTGATTGATGAAATCAATTTGAGTGTTCAGTGGAGTTGAGGAAATAGATTGAGCCTTCAGTGGGATTGAATAATAGATGGATTAGTTAGGAAATAGATGAATTAGTCAACCAATTAGAGTGAGCAATCGGTGGATCATAACTTTCTCAATCATGAAAGTGGGTGAGAATAATTAATTAATAGATTTAATTACTTAATATTTTTGAGTTGAACATGCAAGTCATGTTTGGATTTTATAAACAAAATTATATTTATTTGTTTTGACCTTTTTAAATGATGTTTAAATAATTTAATCAATTGTTTATTTTTAGGGGAAAGTGGTTTAATTAAACTATTAAGTGTTAATAATTTAATTAACTTAGGGAAATAGGGTAAATTAGTGACATAATTAAATAAACAACATTATTTAATTAAACATGAGGAATAAAGTTAGATTAGGACTATATTAAATAAATGATTTATTTAATTAGTCAAAAATGATGAAAAAGTGAATTAATTAAATAATGTAATATTATTCAATTAATAGAGGAAATTAGGGTTTTTGATGTAATTGATGTGAAATGCAATGATATTAGGTGATAATGATGTCGATGATGAGAAAATGTCATTTAGGATGTGCGATAAGTGTTAGGTCATTTTTATATGTGTACATTTTTCCCCTCTTTGAGACAAAGTATTGGTTGCTTTATTTCAAATAATTTGATGTTAAGATCACGATTTGAAATTTTTTTATATGCCTCACTATGCCCTGGTGGTTAGCAAAATGATGGTAGGATGTTGGGCTACCCCCTTGAGAAGTTGGTGAGAAAAATCATTTTTTGGGTCACGCTCATGACACTGTTTCATTTCAGTTTAGATGTGTAGAGGATGAAAAATTAAGCCTATAGGATGAATTCCTAGTTTCAGCCTAGGAGGGTTTCCTAGGTAAAAAATTAGGGTTTGGGGGGTTAAAATAGGTAATTAGGGTTTAATTTACCTCATTTGCATTTTGAGCCTATAGTAATTTCTTGGCTTTGGATTTCTTGATTTTACGATTATTGAGGAACTATGGTGAGGATTTGAGGAGCACACATTGCGTTGATTTAGTTCGTGAGTTCAGTTGTCCTGTAGGCATTAGTGTGTCAGTATGTACCCTTTCCTTTACTATTTTCCTCTTTTCATTTGAGTAATTAATGCATGAAATTTTTTCAAGTATAAGCGGTAATTCTATGTTTTCTATGCTTTTGCATCATTTATGCCGCCTTTGCTATTTTTCAATGGATCGGTTTTGCATTTCTTGTACACACTTGATTAAAATGTTTGCTTTTGAGTCAAATTTTTGGCTTTATTTTCACCTTCGTTTTAAATTTTTTCTTTTGACTTTCTTTATGTGATATGACCACCATTGAAAAGATATGTTCACTTTTGAGATAATTGTTCACTTTTTGTTGTTTCACCACTTTTGAGTTTCTTTATCACTTTTGTAAAAAAAAATTGACTGCTTTTGAAAAAAAAGTGACTGCTTTTGCTATTTCTAGATAGTTTGAGTCAGTTTGTTTGTGATCTTATGCTCGTTTCATGTTTTTGCAGTAAATTCTTAACGTCATGGGTTGAATGTTTGTAAGCGGGTCTCAAACCGCTTTACTCCAGATAGCAATAATAGTTTGAGTTGTTTGATTTAATCACTAGTTTCCATGAGCTAGAAGGAGATATCTTAGATGTTGTTAGACTTTGGTACATCTACTATATGACAGTGATTAGATGCCATAGAGTGATGATGGCCACTCTTGTGGAGAGATGACACTCTAAGACATCATCATTTCACTTATCAACTAGCAAGGCCACCATCATATTAAGTAAAGGATTTGTGGAGGATCCTTTGTGTATCGATTCATGGAGAGCTTGTGACCTATTCTGTATGATAGGGTACACATACTATGTGTTGAGTCCTTGGTGTTAGGAATCTTCATGTTTAGGAGTCAGAGATAGACCTGTCTCCCTTTGTTGGCAGTGCAGATCTTGTTTCATTGTTCTATGTGCTTTGGTCTTGAGGCTTGTCATTCTTGATCAGTGAGGCAGATAGTTCCAAGTTGGTTGGGGTGTGTGCATTAAGCAGATGTTTGAGCACGAGACCATGTATGCATGGGGCCCATGTCTCCTTGCTCATTTGTACAGAGATATGCATGAGGTCACTTATCATGGAGGTAGTTCCATTTATGTTGGGGTCACTCTTCTTCATGAATGGGCTTGGGAGCACATCCTAGTTACCGAGCCCAATGGCATCTTGGATTGGGATCCAGAGGATCCATATTCTTATAGATATGGTGACTTTCTTTATTATACTTGGCCTGGGAAGCTACCTTACTAACATTGCGTGATAGATGATATGCTTGGTTTTTTTTGGAGGCCATGGTTGGACTGTGATGCCTGGCATGACGGCCAAGAGAAACTCCCATTTTGTAGACAAACTCATTGGTTTATCAGCCGAGTACATTCTTTGCTCAAGAGATATCTACTTGATCAGGTACTTCACTAGTTTGGTGAGAGATAGATCTATTTTGGAGATGATTACTAGGATTGTTTTGGAAGGACCATGCAAGAGGTCTGAGTGTGGGGATTACAGGCCAACCATGATGTAGAAGTGGCCAAGCTTAGGAGACTTGCCCCATTTGGATGGGGGTGGCTTGTGGGACCAGCTGATGCAAGGAACACACCAGACTATGATTAGTGGTGGGCTCATTGGGTGCCTCTTAGGTTTACACATCCTACTGGCGTTGTGCCAACCGATGGGAGAGCAAGCATTACCAACTACAGAGGGGAGAGACAACAAGTTAGGATTGTTGTAGAGCAGCTTGACAAAGCTAGATAGGATGGGAAGCAGGATGGACAGGACAATCCGATGTAGCAGTATCATGCATAGGTTCCAAGTCCTCCTCCACCACTTGGTGATGTAGTGGTGACAACGCAAATAGTATAGTTGACAATTGCTAGAGATGTAGAGGTAGTACAACAACAAACTACAAAGGCTCAATTTGTTACTTTGACTATGGAGAGAGACACTCCATGGAAAGAGAGAGATGGCTTTAGGAAGCAATGGGACACTGAGATTGGGTGACATGATCTCATTGTTGAGGAATAGGTGCAAGTAATTACCATTGAGAGGGATACCCTTAGGATGAAGCGAGATGCCCTTAGTGCAAAGTGAGATTAGTAGATGAGGGAGGCCACGTATTACTAGACTTTGTATGAGGTTGTCATTCCTAGAGAATGAAGATTCCCTCACTTTGGTGAGCCTAGTACAACCATTGGTGTAGCTAGATCCAGAGATCAATCAACGAGGTAGCCTGATTAGCCATTAGTTATGCCACAACCTTGTCCAAACTGGAGTCATGATTATCAGAGGTCCCAACCTCTAATCGGGCAGTAGGAGTATTTGTACTTGATCATTATGATGTATATTATTTTAGAGACATTGTTGTAGACATGATTTGTATATACATTGATCTACCCAGTAGAGGCCTCATATATATATGTATTTTGTTGTATTATGATATCACACATATTATTTGATGATGTACCTGATATTCTCAATTTTGATGATGATATATATGAGATATACATGTTTTAATTTGGCTTCACTATGTGTTATGTGATGATTATGGATGATGATGTATGCTTATACATGTTTCATGCAGGTATGTGCAGGATCCTCATGGAAAAACAAGCCCTTAAGTGGTGAAAATTTTAAAAAAATTAGAGTTAGGAAACTTGATGTAAAAATTTGAATAAGTTATCTATTTTATTTGAAAAATATGTAAGAATAGAATCTGTAGAAAATTGAATGTAGTTTCTAAACTACTAGGTTTATTTTAAAAAAAATCTATTTGGTGAAAATTTGAAATTTCAATGTAGTAATACTTAAATTTCAGGGAAAAAATAAGTAGGTGTCTATTTGACCACCCTAACCACAATGAAATGATAATTTTTTTTTATAATATTTTAGATATAAGTAGAGAACTAATGTCTCGATGTGATGCATATTTTTTTGTAATTTTTTCCAAGTAAATAATTAATTATGAATTTTTTATTACAAATTTTAAAAAATATAAAAAAATCGTATGTCTGACCACCTTAACTTGGTCGAAACTTCATGAAATTCAATTTTATTGTTTTTAATCCTATAGTATGCGAAGCATAGAATGTGACACATGTTTCGGATTCAAAAAATGTTATACTGTTTGAAAGTTATAGATGTTTTTCAATCAGCCTATCAATCAGGACTTTAGTCGTAATTCAAATAGAAAATGAATAATAATAATTTATTAAATTCAAAGTAACACATAATTTATATTGGTGGAAAGTTGAGAGTCTCCTTTAAAAACCCTTTTCATTTCATCATTTTTGGGTAAAAAACAAGTCATCAGCCACATACCCTACACATACCCATCATATTGCCACGTTTTGGCCCATCATGATCCTGCACATACCCATGCTTAGACATGTTTTGTACTTTTTTGATGTATGCATATGATGTGGAATATGATATATGGTTGTTTTATTATGTATATGATTGGTGTTGATGTATATATGTGATGTATGATATACATGATATATTTTTATTGATTTACTATGGTAATGATATGTACTGATGAAATGGTGGATGCAAGATGGATGTGGTACTAATGATATTGTGATGTAGGATGGATGTTAGTTAGAAGAAATGTTTGGATGATGGATATAAATTTGATGTTGTTAGTTTGATGAGTTTTGCTTTTGCTTTGCATAGAGGCTTCGTATCTTTAACAATCCTTATTGATGTAGCAAATAATTATGATGCACTAGGGTATTGATAACCAAGATGGATTTGTATCCATTACTTGGAATTTGACTAATCATACAAAGAATATTCTTGCTCATACAAGACATATGAAAACCTTGTTAAAATCTAAGGTTTGTGTTAAAATTTTTTGTGCTACATACACAAAGAGGTATGAAATACCTAACACGCAACTGCTACATGAATTATCCCAAAACAACTTCCATACACCAAACAAAGCAAATATTCACCATGGTAGTATCACAAAAACATCTTACAAATAGAACTAACAAAAATTGACAGTTAATACCACCATTCCTTCTTCTCTAAATCCTTATGGAAATCCTCGAGTGGTATTATGATAAATTAAAAAGATAAGACTATAAAAAAGATAAAAAAATGTTGCAGTATCACTTACCATATCTGTTTTGAGGTTTCAGGCTATTATCTGGTGTTGATGATGTCTATTGTAGGAACGTTCTATCCGTTAAGACATATCTCAGGATGTTGTTGTTGACTTGTCAATAGATAGGTAGTTAATACTTTGGAATTATTTTCACTTGATAATTGTCTAATCATTTCAATATTCTCTTTGGAATTTTTTTATTTTGATGCTTGTTTTGTTTTTTTTTTGGGTTGCCAAGGGTGAGTGTTACGATTTTTTTATTATGGATGAAAATTTAATTGTGGTTGGTGATAACGGGTTTAGGACCTTTTTTATTTTCTAGGTTTATTTGATGTTGTTTTTGTTGTTTTCAGGGGACTAACCTGGGGCCTTGTGGGCTCATCAAATATAAGCCTTGCCTACATTGCACACGCAGAGGATTGTAGTTTGCTTGGCTTGATATGAACATGTTTTTGATCTTTTTTGTTTTTCAAATGTTTTTGAATTTTTATCTTTTTGACTAAGTTGAAAGAAGGCATGATAAATACCTAAGGGGACTGACCTAAGGCCTCAGGGATTGATAAGCCTTGCCCATGTTATACACGCAAATACCATGTAGTTCGACTAGTGTTGACTCAAAAGTATAACATGTTTTTGGGATTTTTCAATGTTTTTTACTTTGTTTTGATTTTATTTTTCTGTTTTAGAAGCTTTTGATTTTGATAGTTTTTTACTATGATGAAATTTACAATAATCCAATCTACTACCAGTTTCAGGAAGTTCACCCCTAGTTCGAGATTAGATTGCCTTTTTTAGAGGAGATGAATGTTGATGGTGCAACTAGGTTCAATACTTGACTAGTTATCGAGCCATGGTTGGATATACATTTTATTTTTGGATGAATGGGTGGATGCTTCAGATAGTTCCAATAGATAACGATGCAAGTCTTATTCAAATGTAGTGCATGTTTTCCAGGTTTTCACTATGGTACTTGTTGTAGAAGTGCCACAAAGTGGTTTTCACTTAAAAGAACATTTTATTTCTCTTTACTATTTTTCTTACTTTTTTATTTTTTTGCATTTTTTATTTTTTTCACTGGGATACTTTGATGTGTTCAAGTATAGAAATTTTTAAGATGGTTGTTGTTCAGTGATTCAGCTAAAGGTTCCCCTTAAGGAGTATCCAATTGATAAGCTCCAAAGCTATAAATTGCTATGATAATGAATGGATTGAGCCATTTGGGTTCAAACTTACCTTTTCCATCTTGGTTCAACTGTACCTTCTGATTCTCTTTTAGTACCAATTCACCGACTTGAAAGTTTTTGTTTTTGATCTTTTTATTGTAGCTTCATTTGATCTGATTCTAATAAAATTGGAGATGGTTTAATGTGCTCAAACACCTTTCATCTACAAGTTCTAACTCATTTAATTTGGACACCCAATACTCTTCATTGCTGACCATGCCTTTCAATGATATTCGTAGTGAGGGGATTTTAAATTCGATACGTAAGAAAAATTCAGAATCCTAGACCATGGAAAAAGGTATGGCACCTGCAGGTGTACAAATATTGGTTTAGTAAGCCCATAGGCCTAGGTTCAAATGTAGATGCCAATCACAGCTGACATAATCAACAATGTTCTTTAATATTTTTAGGATGGTTTTGTTAGATGCTTCAACCTAACTATTTCCTTGGGGATAGTAGGGAATGGAGAATCTGTGTTGGATAAAGAACTTGGAACAAAGCTATTTGATGTCTTGGTATTGAATGGGGTCCCATTGTCTGTTATGATGGTTTGGGGAATTCCATATCGACAGATTAGATAATCTAAGATAAGTTTGGATATTTGTTTCCCTATGATGTATGTTAATGGAATTGCTTCTATCCATTTTGTGATGTATTTAGTTGTGTTAATAATGAACTTGTACCCATTGGAGCAAGTGGGATAGATCTTACCTACCAAATCTAATCCCCACTATGAAAAAAGGCCATGGTTTTGTGATAGGTCTTAGCTCATGTGCTGATGCGTGAACAAGGTCGCTTTGTTGTTGATATTGATAGTATTTTCTTGAGTACTGAATGCATTCCTATTCCATGGAGGGCCAATAGTACCCTATTCTCAACAATTTTTGTACTAGGTTAGGTCCACTAGAGTGGGACCCACAAACACCTTTGTGTACCTCTTGTAAGGTGGTTTGTGCTTCTCCTACATTAAGACATCAGAGTATAGTACTGTCTAAGCTTCAACGATATAAGGTGTCTCCTAAGATCATGAATCGGGAAGTCCTATGGGAAAAGGTCTTCTTTTGGGTCATTGTCAAATTAGGAGGTATGATACCATGTTGGATATAGTAAAATGTGTCTTGGTACCATGTGAATTAGGACCAAAAACAATACTGTACACAAGTTTCAATTCTGGATATTGAATGCCAGTATGAGAAATTGATCCATAAGGAACTCATACTTAGGAATGTTCTGTGGAATGTCGAGGAGCGAGCCTATTGTTTCCATAGCATTGAATACTTTATTGTTGATTTGGGGAACTTATTCAAAGATGATGATGATGAAATATTTCTTGAAGCTATCCACCATTATTTTATATGGCATCAACTTGTCATTCTTTGTTGTTATTCGAACATGGGAAAGAAATTATATAAGCCTTAGGTATACTATCTCCCTATGGTGTGATAAATAAAATACATGCTCCTAAGTTGTGTTGAGTATGAGACCCATCAAAGTATAGTGTTCAACGGATTGACTATTTCATTAATAGTATGCTTTCATTTGGGAAATCTGTTGTGAGAGGTTAGTGATCTTCCATTGGTGCTTCTTCTAGGTGGTCTACTATGTTTTTTCTATTTATTTCCTTTAGGTCCACATATTCTATGTCAAACTCACTCAGTATCGTCACCCATTTAGCAATCCCACCTTTTAGAGTTTTTTTTTTCCAATAGGTACTTTAGTGGATCTACATTTGAGATCGGCTTTACTTGTCTATTCAAGATGTAGTGTCTCAACTTCTATGCTACAAAGATGATAGAGAGACATGCTCTTTCTATGGGTGAATTGTTCAATTCATAGCCCACCAGTGTTTAGATGATGTAGTAGACCGCTCTTTCCTTGTTTTTGTCATCTAGTTGTGCTAGAAGAGCTCCTAATGCTACTTGTATTGTAGAAACATAAAGTGTCATTTCTTTTTCTAGAATAGGCGGGATTAAGACTGGAGGAGTGAGTAGATACTCCTTGACCTGTTGGAATGCTTGATCACATTTTCCATCCCATTTGAAAGTGATGCCTTTGTGTTTAGTAGATGGGTGAATGGATGACAAGTTTCTCTACCAATTGTGTGATCATGAATCACCTAATGGATTGTAGTTTCCCTTGTAGACTTCTCAGCTACTTCAATGTCTTTAGAGGAGGCATTTCTAATATGAATTTTACCTTTATAGGATCTACTTCAATGCCTCTTCTTGATACTATGTACCCTAGCAATTTTACAAATGTTACTCTAAATACACTTTTTTTTGGATTGAGCCTCAAGTTGTACTGTTCGAGCCTATCAAACACTTTAGCTAGGTTGCTCAAATGGTCTTCCCTTTTGATGGACTTTGCTAGTATTTCATCCACATAATATTCCATAATTGTATGCAACATATCATGAAAGATTGTAGTCATTGCTCGTTGATAGGCTACTCCTACATTCTTTAGACCAAATGGCATGGCATTCCAATAGAAGCTTCACCATGCACATGTGAATGTGTTTTTATGTTGATCATTAGGAGATATTTGTATCTGATTACATCTAGAGAAGTCCTCTATTAGTGACAACATTTCATGTCCTACCATTAGATCTATAATCATATCGATGCTTGGAAGAGGGAAATCATCTTTTAGTCAAGCCTTGTTCAAATCTTGAAAGTCCATGTAGATTCTTATGCCCCTAGTGGGATTTGATACTAGTGATAGATTTTAAATCCATTCAGGATAAGCAATTGGTCTGATGAAGCCTGAAGCCCACATTTACTAGTTTCTTGAGTTCTACTTTTACCAAAAGTGTTATCTAGGAATGCATCTTTCGTAGCTTTTGCTTGATGGGTTTAGCTCTAGGAAATATGGCTAGGTGGTGTATGACCAAGGCTGGATCTATCCCTAGCATGTTTGCATATGTCCATATAAAGTTTATCTTCCTTTCATTGATGAACAATGAGAAGTTCACTTTCTCTTCAATATCAAGTGACACTACATGATATGTGATCTTTGGGTTCCCTATTGTGGCAATATTGATGGGTTGATCTTCTTCAACTAGGAGTGTTGACTTCTCTTGATAGTCACAAATAGGGAGATTGAATCCTCCATCTTCAGGCGTCTCAGAGAGGTTTTCACCCTTAGATTCTTCCTTTAAATTTTTCTCTTTTCAAGATTCAATAGAGCCACATTGTGGTTTTCCCTAGGGGATCTCATTTTGATTTTTACATTTTATTTTTCAATATTGTGAATATAGGACACAATATCCCCTCCAAAATATGCTTCTTGTTCGAGTTCCATGACAAACCCTACTTTATGATCTCCTGATGTTATATTGGTTCGAAGTCCCATAAAATTTGCAATAGCTTCATTGTTTTGGAATTGATCCAAAACAGGCGTATGATGTTATTGGTCCCAATCTATTAACTACGAGTAGTAGAGGAATAGGTTGTCATTGTTATTTGTAAATGTTACAAAAGTTGTTGAAATGGTCAATATAGCTTGGGCTTCATTTTCCCATTAGGTATCTAGGTCATCATCACTAGAAGTGAGGGAATCTCATTCATACTCGTTAGAGTCTATTTCATAAGTATAGTCTTTAAGTATAGGCTTGCTAGGTCATGTAGGGATCATACTTATTCCAAAGCTTTCAAATAGGTCCTCAATTGGTAAGTCATTATTTATAAGATGGTAGGTATCCAATGTCTTAACATCAGTAGAAGGAGCTCCTTTCTCAAAATATGCACATCTAGTGTTTGGAGTGACCACGTTTATCGAACCATAGCCTAGTTTCAAGTTCTTTCTTTTTTACACTATAATAGGTTCCCATCTACCTTGTTTGTGTCGCCCAAGGCCACCTTTTCCAATGCATCCCATTTATTTAGCCACCAGATAATCTTTACTGCTAGGATCAATGGGAAAGGGTTGTAGCTATTCTGGTTCTTATTGTTCTTCTTTGTAGATCATTGACGAGAAGTCTTTGAATATTTTCTCATATTTCATATCTCCCCACTTTGTAAAGATCATGAGTTTGACTACCATTGTTACTGCTTGAACATGTTTGATCTCCTTTGCCTCTTCATAAACCTTTGGTGTTGGGGGAAGCATTCCAATACAAAAGGATTGATTGAAATGATAGTTTCCATTATTTGTCAAGTACTTGAACCTTGGGATTAGATTTTGGTTGTTCACTTGATGTGATCTTAGTTGAGGTCGATGGTAGTGTTGATGTGTCAACATATGAGGAGTGGAATGATATATCATTACTAGGTACTCGCTGGATTTTATTGTATTTCTTCTCCAATTTTGCACAGTAGTGGAAGGGTTCAGGATCAACGTATAATGTAACTTCCTTTCCTTTGTGAGGAAATTTTAGACATTGGTGAAATTTCAAAGGAATTTCTTATAGTGCATGAGTCCATGTGTGTCTTAGAAGGTTATATGATAGCTCAAGGTCTAGTACTTGACATGTTGCTTTTGTTGTTGCTAGTCCTATTTGTATGGGGAGCCTAATTGTCCCTTCTATATTTCTTTCAAGGTCATCATAAGCCCTTATAGTTACTCTTTTACCCTTTCCAATTACACCATTAGAATAATCTAATTGTTTAACAAATATCAAGGTACAAATTTTTAGACTTGCACCGTTATCTATTAATACTCTTTTGATTATATGTTTGTGGACACCAACCTCTATATAGAGGGCTTGGTTGTGGAACGATTTCTGTGGAAGGTCTTTCTCAGAAAAGACTAAATGATGAGTGGCCATGATTTTTCCAACCATGGCTTGAAACTGATAAGGATTGAGGTCATTAGGGACCGATGTTTCCAAAGCTTTCTCTAGTATTTCCTTGTGCGGTGGTGATAATTTCAACAGTTATAGGATGGAGATCAAAGAGGGGGTCTTCTTCAATTGTTCCACAATACTATATATTCATTGGATGACTTGGTTGTGGGTTTAGGTGGGGCTCCTTGTATTGTGACTTTCCCTCAATGAGTAGTTATGTTACACTCGGGATCCTTGCCTCATATAGTTAACAAATTGACCCTAGTGTCATTTTCTTGGGAGAGGGTTCCTAGGATGGTTTCACCATAGGTGTAGTTGGTGCTATGATAGTCTTATTCTTTCCCTTTGTCATTTTTCTCAGCATGATTAGGAATTGGATTCATGTAGATTTGGAGGTCTTTGTTTCTGGGATGGTGTTCTATATCAACTTCACTCTTGTCGATTAAGTCTTGCACTATATGTTTAAGTCTCATGCAGTTATTGTTCATATGTCCCTTGACCTTATGGAACTCACATAAGTCTTTTTCATTGTACCATGATGTTTTAAAACTTGTCTCTTCATAGTTTGTGCACTCATTGACTTTGATGAGGTTTTTTTGAACTAATTTGCACATGATTGTCTCAAGTGTTTCCACTAATGTAGTAAATTTCCTCCTTGGTTGGTCACATTGTCTTTGTTGTCCTCCCTGATTTGTCTATTAGTTGTTCAATTGATTATTTTGAGGATAGCTGAGTTAATTGTTTTGTATGTTATTGGGAGCATAACTCATTTTTGCAACTTGGGACGTGTTTTGTTGTGCATTGGGATTTTGTATGTTCCATACAGCTCTAGCATCAACTACTCCCTCGTTGGTAACATTTTTGTTCTTGGCCCAAATCTTAGGTTTTTCATTTGAACTAGAAGGGTTGTCTTTTGAGTTGCTTAGTTTAATGACTCCCCTTACTATGAGACCTCTTTCAATCTGTAGCCCCTTTTCAATAGTTTGTTCAAATTTATTGGGGCACAACATGGTGAGTTGGTAATTGATTTCTAGTTGGACATTGGAAATAAAGATATCCACTAGTTCTTTGTTGGGAATAGGCCACTTGCACCTACTAGCTTTATGTCTCCATCTTTATAGGTATGATGTAAAGGATTCTCCTTGTCTTTGTTTAATCATGTATAGGTCAGTGATGGTGACATCTTGTTCTATGTTGAACAAGAAGTGGTTCACAAACTTGTTAGTAAATTCATCAAAACTCCTAATACTTGGTGGTATATGGGAGAACAATTCCATAGTGTGACCAATAAGATTATGTGGAAAAAGTCCCTTTGGGTAGGAATCATTATGTTTCACTTCCACACAAGCCATTAAGAAATATTGCACATGTTCTATCAGATCTCCTTTTCCCTTGTATTTGTCAAATTTTGGTATTTCAAAATTTATAAGGGAAGCATAGTAATAGAGAGATCAAAAGGGAATAGACATATATCCTGCAAAGTGTAGGTCTTCTCTGGTTTTTCAATCTAGATGCCCAGTATCCTTTGATTCATAGCTTGTAGTTGCATTCCTACCTCTTTGTTTGGTACATTTATTTGGGGACCTTATGCATAGTATCCTTGTTGTCCCAAGATGTTTGTTTGGTCATAGGTTGGGTATGGTGGAGGTATAGAACATTGGTAACCATGTTGGGTGGAAGGAGGGTTAAGTCCTTGTTGTATGGAAGGAGGATTAAGTCCTTGTTGATTGAAAGGAGGGTTAAGTCCTTGTTGATGGTAAGGAGGGTTAAGTCCTTGTTGTGTAAAAGAAGTATCAAGTCCTTGTTTTGTAAAGGAGGATTAAGTCCTTGTATGGAAGGAGGATTAAGTCATTGTTGATTATAAGGACAGTTAAGTCGTCATTTTGGGAAAGGAGTATTAAGTCATTGTTGTGTGAAAGGAGGATTAATTCCTTGTTGATTTTGTTGAAGAGGGGTACCTTGATAGTGTGTTGGTGGTAAACCTTGTTGTGGTTGATTATACTAAAGGGTACCTCAAGGTAGTGCATTGGCAGAACACCTTGTTGTTGGGATGATTTTTTTTGAAGGGTACCTGGGTAGTGTGTTGGTGGTACACCTTGTTGTTGGGATGAATTATTTTGAAGGGTACCTAGGTAGTGTGTTGGTGGTACACCTTGTTGTTGGGACAAATTGTTTTGAAGGGTACCCTAGTAATGTGTTAGTGGTACACCTTGTTGGGACGAATTGTTTTGAATGTTACCTTGGTAATGCGTTCGTGGTACACCTTGTTTTTGGGATAAATTGTTGGTGGAAGGATCAATATATGATGCATTCTATGGTATGTATTGAGTTGTACCTCCTTGTGATGGGATGTTTCCTTGTTGTTCCATTGTTGGAAAGTTTCCCATGTTTTTCATATTGTTATTTTGTAGCATGAATTGAGTTGGACCTCCTTGAGATTGTTGGATCACTGTTGCTTACTCAATTTGGGATGGTTTCCTAAACAAAGGGTTGCCCATTGGTTGTTGTTTAGGTTGATCATTACTTTGTGAGAAGATCAGTGGCATGTTCAAAATATCTACTAGTTTGGGTATTTTTCTCACAACTAAGTTATCCCCTAAAAGAATGAGGTGAGGATTTTTAAGACCTTCTAAATTAAAGTCTATAGGTAGTTTAGCACCATTTTTTGCTAACTTGAAGTAGGAATTTGGATCCTTTCTTAGCAGTTTTTCCATCAATTTGAGTACCTTGGGATTGTTGGAGTGTTGAAAGAATTCTTCCTCATCTAATTCTTCCTCACTATCTACTTCTTCTATGACCATGTCCTTTGGATTTTGATATGACCTATCCATTATTTCTTATTGTTTATGAATTACTTCCTCCTCACTTGGTGGTTGATTTGGTGTTGCTTTGAATGTTGGTTCCTTTTGAGGAGTTATAAGGTCGCTTGGTCTATAACCCCATGGGTCACTTCGGTCGTTTGTGGTGTTTGCTAGGGGAATACTATAACTACCTTTGTTTTCTTCCATCTTATTTATGTATTGGGATCATGTGGTTTTCATAAACAAGTGCCAAGAATTTTGAGAAAGTTTGATGATTTCTAATTTATGGAATAAAAGCATGATTTTTTTTTGGGATTTTCTATTTTTTGAGTGTGTTGGTATTTTCTATGTTAAAAGGATGGTATCTATTTCTATGCAAGAGGTGGTAATACAAACCTTTTGATCACAAGATCCACTTTTTGTTCTTCTTTTTCTAGGATGTTAGCCATGTTTATCCATTAATTGGTGTTTCTTTTCTCTCAAATACAAAACTTCTCAAACCACTGATGATGTCCAATTGTTCACATTCAATTCATGTGAGGTTTGGTTGTATGATAGGTGTCATAAGATTTGGTTGTTGAATGAGAGAAATTGGATACCAAATGGTCATAAAGTGAGTGAATGATGCTATTTTTGGGACTCAAAAGTGTTGAAGACTTGGATCGATATTTCACTTCATTTTTCTAGAGGATATGTTGTGAAGAATCTACTTGAACTAGCCTTGAGGTTCAAGCAAATGTTGATATATTAGAAGTTTGAGTGAAGGAATTATCCAAGTTGTTTGCTTTGATTTTGAATCCTAAAAGTAGTTTGGAGTGTTTTTTTTTGCAAATGGATGATGGATTGATGTAAATTATGATGTGTTTTGGGAGTAACTATTTTTGTTCTCACAAGATTTAACCAATTTAAGATCAATTTCTGATTTTCACTAGAAAATAAGGTAAAAGTGGTAATCTTAGAGCAGTAGTGGTAAATTTTTTCAGTCAATTGTGGTCAATTTTGAAGGGAAATTATGGTAGGATTTCTCAAAAGTGACTTTCTATTTCAAGTTTTCTATTTGGTAAACAATGCAGGCAAAAGCAGCCTTATTGGTCAAAAGCGGCCAATATTAAGTCAACTACGGGTAAGAAAATATGTCAAGTGTGGCAATGTTATGATCAATTGCAGTAGATTTTAGGTCAAGTAAAATAGAATTTCTCAAAAGTGGCAAGTTTCAGTCGTGCTATAAAAAACTAGAGAGCAATATCAGCCTGTTTTAGGTCGACTGTGGCTAGTTTTAGGTCAAGTGTGGCAAAAATAGCAGCAATAACAGTTTTCTGTGCAGATTTATTTTCTAGTTTTTGTGTTGGTAGTAGTTTGGATAATTTTGCAGATTTGATATCTCAAGAGTTTTGGAAAGTGATACAATGCAAAACAACAATCAAAACTATTTGACCCTAAATGTCTATAGCTTAAGCAAGTCTCTCTCCACAAAAGCTCAAAGCTTGTGAAAGTTCAAATACTAAATCCATAGTTTCTAATGTTGACTTTGTTCATAATGTGGCTTGAAAAGTAAGCCTAAATATTCAAAAAAAGTTAAAGATATTTGTTTAAGATATATTTTTAGGAGTGAAAATATAGGGCTCTTTTCAAAGTATTCACACTAAGTCTAAAGGGTTTGAGTTTTGATAACCATGTTCAATGCTTGTTTTGATGTGTTTATTTTAAATCAAGCAAATATTTTATGTCTAAAGTAACCAAGAATTTTTCAGCAATTTCATGAAAACAATTTACACCCTAGGGATAAACACATTCTTTTAGATGGGCTTACCTCATGCCCTGAAGGGATGATTTTACATGCAAGGGTGATCCCATAATAGTGGTTTACAATTTTTGGCCAAACTGGACACTGAAATTATTATTTTTAACTAAATCTTCACATTCGGGCACCTATAGCGGCTAAACTATGAGGAATTTGAAGATGGTGCAAACTAGAGTCTCATCAAATTTTGTCTGTAGATTCTAAAAATATTGGTTTCAAAATTTTTGGAATCAAATTTCACTTCTTTTTCCATCTCCCACAAAAATTGATTTTTTCAGAAAACAACATTTTTAAAAGTGACGCACACCGTATAACGCATAACTTTTTTTCCATGAAGGATAAAATTCTAATTCTTTCAAATTTAGATTTGTAACTCTGATATCTAGTGCTTCCACTTGGTTATATAGTTTTTGTTGAATATTTTTTCCTTAATCAAGTTTCAAAGTCAAACAATTACAATTCGAACAACGCCAGATAACGTGTAACTTTTTTTGTATATGTCAAAATTTAATTTAATTTTTTGTTGGATCAAGGACTTCAATATCTGGTGCACTCATATTTTTCAATTTTTTTTTATAATCTTCTATTTTTCCACATGTGAAGAACAAAGAAATTCATTTTCGATGAAAAACCTATGTTTAATAAAACTTAAAAAAACAAATACATAACAAAACCAAAACATATTAAAATTATATTCATTGGATAGCTTGTTCTAAGGAATACCATAATCATTTCAAATAAATTTTAAATGAATTCATTTGATCCCCCAAAAGCTAAATCAAAAGTGATTTTTTATCAGCATTTTGATAGGTGTAAAGGAGACGATTTATAGGTATGGTTTAAAACTAGCGAGGTTCTATCCAAGGGGGTTTGATCTAAGGTGATTTGATCAAACCCTATTCAATTGGAATCCTTAAAATGGAACTTTTTAAGGCTTAAATCATTATATTTTCTAAAAATATGTGATTTCAGCTAAAATCTGTTCCTCTTAGGAATTGTAAACCACTATTATGACAGCACCCGCAACTTATGGAGAGTGTTTTAATCTCAACCATAAGTCGGACTTGGTAAGTAACTTTTTGGAAGTAAATTCATCATACTTATTAAGTGACTTTTTGGAAGTAAATTCATCATAATTAGTACAAGTAACTCTTCAGAAGTAAATTCTGATGCACCACTTCAAAGAATGTTTTTGGATAAGAAAGGTGGCTTCTACTACATTGGTTCTTAGTAATGCTCAAGGGATCCAACACTTTGCTAGCATCCAACAAGCCACTTAAGGATTTAGCCAACTTACTCGAGGCTCTATATACACAATGGTGTCTCCCCTTTCGTGAATGGAATTGACAACAAAGTAATTGCTGATGCAAGTCATTTGGCATTTAGCCTTGACCATTTATATAGAAGCCCGAGTGAAATACTACTTTGAGTCGCCTTTGAGTTCTCCAACACGAGATGTGTCTCAAAGGTAGACCCTCTAAAGGTAATGCTTTGAATTAAAAAAAGTGCAAAACTAAAAATGCTTTTCGTCACCCAAGATCACCAAAAGATGCAACAAGAGAGGATAAACACTTAGTTTTCCAAACATGGAAGACATAGCATACAATTCATTGCAATATTATTTTTAAGCCCCTTAAGTGGTGCTATCCAAAAATAGGAAATGAAATGTGTACAAGATAGCAATTTGTTTTTATGTGCACCAACATGAAGTATTCTAGATTTCAAAAAAATAGATAGCAATGTGCAAATCAAAATTGTATTTGTCCAGTTTTAAGCACCAACTTGAGTGTTTCTAAGAATACTTGTCTTAACGTGGTCAACAAAATAAAATCGCTCATTTCATCAACATAATGAAAGCGTTGGTCAAAAGAGAGCATTCCATTTTAGAGCATCAAACATAAAGTGTTGTTCTAATCTATGAAAGCTCTTAAAATTCATTTTTAGAACACCAAATTGAAAGCATTTAAATTTGTGGGGTTCATTTTCATAGCACCAATTGAATATTTTTCTAAGCTAGAAAGCTTTTGAAAAGTTCTTTTTAAGCACAAAATTGAATTTTTTTTCTAATATAGAAAGATTTTGTTCAAAGTCCTTTTTAAGCGCCAAATCAATTTTTTTCTAAACTAGAAATCTTTTTGAAATATTCTTTTTAAAACACCAAACTGAAAGTGTGCAAGTTGTGGGGATTCATTTTTATAGCACCAATTTTGAAGTTTTTTTCTAAACTAGAAATCTTTTAAGAATTTGGGCTTGCACCGTTCGCCTTCTTTGCAATGAAAGCGTTAGTTTTTCTTGATGTAAAGTGTACCATATCCCTACAAGAGTTGCAAAAATGAATTCAACAAACAAAAAACATTCCAAGCAACCACTTGTTAGCGTTAGAAATCGAAAAACTACTTTCATATTTTGGATAAAAAAATAACAGAGCAAAAGAAAAACTTTTAATCAAAAGCATAACTTTTAAGCAAAAGCAGCCCTATTTTTTTTTTGGAAAATGTGGTTAGAAAATTAAAAAGTGCCCCTGTCATCAACAACTATAGTCCAAATTTTCAAAAGTGGCCTTGTTTTTGAAGCAAAAATAACCTAAAAAGTCAAAAGTGGTTGGAAAAAGAGCAATTGTGTAGAAACGAAAAAAGAGATTGAATTGAGATTCCTATAGCTTTGGCATGAATTTTTTTCAAATGCATTTCTAGAAAGTGCATTTGCATTCTGAAACCTACAACTACTTAATTAAAAGTCATAGAAATGTTAATGTTAAGGACCATTCTCCGACCGAGTGTACTAGAATGTGTAAGGGGGAAATCAATAAGCATATTATAGTCAAGATGAATGAATTAAAAACTAATATAATTCAAACAAAAGATTTGGATTCATACCCATTACTCATGAAATGAATGATATGAAATTACTGAATTCAATGAACTAAAGAAAATGCAATAAAATAACATACAAAAAATTCAATTAACTAATATCGTTACCCATCTCACGTCAAAGTGTATTTACAATGATGTTGGATCATTGTATGAATGTGAAGCCTCCATTTATGTATTGCAAAAGCTTCAAATATGTGTGTTGATCAAAGATGTGTGTCAAAGTTCTTTAAGAAATCGATTGTAATTTCAACAATACTTCATTGTGAAAAAGATGTCAATTCTTCGATCATTTTTGAGGATGAAGATGATTGTTATATATATTTTATGTTTTGAGATGAACGATCAAGATCACATAGTAGAAAATCCTGATCAACCGTTGAAAGATGTTGAGAGGAAATAGATGGGAAGAATCAATGGATTTTGATTACATAATTGGTGTGATTGATGAAATCAATTTGAGTTTTTAGTAGAATTGAGGAAATAGATTGAGCCTTTAGTGGGATTGAAGAATAGATGGATTAGTTAGGAAATAGATGAATCAGTTAGCCAATTAGAGTGAGCAATCGGTGGATTATAATTTTCTCAATCATGAAAGTGGGCGAGGATAATTAATTAATTGATTTAATTAATTAATCCTTTTTGAGTTGAATGTGCAATTCATGTTTTAATTTTACAAAAAAGTTGTATTTGTTTGTTTTGACCTTTTTAAATGATGTTTGAATAATTTATTCAATTATTCATGTTTAGGGGAAAGTGGTTTAATTAAACTATTACGTATTAATAATTTAATTGACCTAGGGAAAAAGGATCAATTAGCGACATAATTAAATAATGGACATTATTTAATTAATCAGGAGGAATAAAGTTAGATTAGGACTGTATTAAATAAATGAAACTTATTTAATTAGTCAAAAATGATGAAAAAGTGAAGCAATGTTGCAAGAATGAAGATGTTGAAGCAAGTATGAGAGTGTTGTCATTGATGTCAACTGGTTAACTGGTTATCAATTCGTTGTTGTTGTCATGGATGAAGGTTATTGGCTATATATGTTGAGGATATTGAGATAATTGTAAAGGAAAATGGTTGCAACTATTTAGTGGTTGCTCCAAGTTTTTCTCCATGATTTGCTCCTATGTTTGTATGGTTCAAATATGTTGTTCATGGTTATTGGAAGTTTCTATATCTAGATATTGGGCTTCTAGTTCATTGTATAGTGCAAGTTATTTTCACCTATTGTGAACCATGTTCTTCAGTGTATTTGGCTGAGGTCTAGGAGAAATGTAGTTGCTCTAGGTTTCTTGTTGTTGGAGTATTATGACTTGCAATTTTGGAGTTAAGTTGATATAATCATGTTGAAGTTGATTTTTTTATCTAGAAGGATTGGATTGTGTTAATGTTGTGTGTGCTTAATTGATTTATATGTTTTATACTAGTTTGGTCGACCTTGTGTTTAGCACTACTTTCAAACCTTATGAAAGTGTGGTGTAGCATGTGTTTGGGTCGCCCTCATTCTAATTCCACCCTAGAATGTTTTTGCGCCAACCTAATTTGAATTTGTAAATACAAATGGTGTATGGATGACTTTGGATATGTTTCAAAGTTGAAGATGGTATAAAAATAGGATGAGATATTGGTGAAAGAGGAACACAAAAGGGAATGCTAGCAAGATAGATGTGAGATAGATGTGAATCAGTGTGTATGTGATGCGAGTTGAGGTAGATCAGTGCAAAAACTAAGTGTGAGTTTTCAGAAGTAGTGAGCTAAAGGTGTACTCTATCATTCATGTATGTCTACAAGTGTTTGAGAGAATTGTGGTGGAAATCTCTATTGCATTGAGATTATTTTTCTTTACGTAACAAATCCCTTCTATCTTCTTTGTAATTTTATGCCAATGTTTCATTTGGGTGGTCAACCCTTGTTGGACACTGAGTCTTGATCCATACAATCAGTCATGTTTTGGCAGTGAGCCTTCTTTGGCAATGAGCCTTCTCTGGTAGTGAGACTTTGTAATCGATTTTTAATATTCTCTATATTGTGAACTAATCCTTACCGTGGTTTTTCCCTTATTGGGTTTTCCACATAAATCTGGTGTTATTGTGTATGTGTGATGCTTTTTCAGTTTCTACCCTTGCACTTAATGATTAATCATATTAGTAGAGTAAAGGATTTATGAATGATTTAATTTCTGGTGAAAGTTTAAAGGTTAAAGTTTGTTACAACTGATTCACCACCCCCCTCTTAGTTGTCTTGTTTAAAAATTGGTATAAGAGATTGGTTCCTTGGAGAGAAGGTTAAATGCTTAAGGAAAGTTTGGAATGGCGAGCAAGATTACTTTTGAATGCCCTAGGTTTGATGGAACTAATTATGATATTTAGAAAATATAGATGGAAGGTTATCTAGAGTATTGTGGATATGATGTTGAGAAAGCTTATAAGATTTCTTACACTCCTCCAAATAATGGTCTAAGTACAACTGATGAATTCAAGACACATGAAGCAAACAAAAAGGTGAAGTTCATTATGAAGAATAGTCTTTCACATTCTGTGTTTATTAATGTTCAAAATCTAAAGAGTACTAAAGAAATCTAGGATGCTATAGAAAAGATGCATGAAGGAGATGAAAAATTCAAAGAAGCAAAGTTGTAGAATTTTGAAGCATAGTTTGAAGTTCTGCATATTCTTGAAGATGAGAATATTAAATCCTATGTGTAGAGAGTGGATGAGCTGGTAGATGGTATGTGAGGACTAGGTGCTATAGTACATGAATCCAGGATTGTGAAGAAGATTCTTAGAACTCTCCTTGATGCATACAGTGAAAAGGTATCTGCTATTGAAGAATATTTGGATTAAAAGACTTATACTTGTTACCTATTTTTTCACTTGTGGGCTGAATTAGGTAGGGAAATCTATATCTTCAGGTGTTCATGAAGGCCAAATGGAGGAACATTTGCATCAAGGTTGTTGGTTCGGTTTCCGTCCTGACTCTGGATTTGATTTTCTTTTTTTGAAATGCTCGAGTTGCCAAGACATTTCAGTCGCTATGAGTTTTCTATTTCTCTCTGCTTAGGGAGAATTCTCGCTGATAGTTGTTCAGAAGGCCGGCGTTGGGTAGAATGGTTTACCTTCGCTATGATGTCTCACCGACCAAGTGGAGTCTCGCCGAAGGTTTGTGGTTTCGGGGTAAGGTCCTGCCGATTGACATTGCTCTCGCCAAAATGGTTTGAGTTCAGTGAAATGCCTCGCTGATGGTTGTTAGTATCACCGAAGGATTGTTCCTTCGGTGTAATGTTTTGAGTTCGACATAATATCTTGTCAACTGAGGGGAGTCTCACCGAAATGAAATGGTCTTGGGGAAAGGAGTTAGCGTTAGTGTAATGTCTTGCCGACTGGTGGAAGTCTCGCTGAAAGAAGTTGCACTAGGGGAGAGGCTGTGGCTTCAATGTGATGTCTTGCCAATGACTGGTGGTCTCACCGATAGGGGGTGCTCTCACTATAATGTCCTATTGTTCGCTATGATGTCTTGCTGACTCATGGTGGTCTCACCGAAGGTTTGTGGCTTCGGTATAATATCTTGCCGATGGGGTGAGGTCTCAGCGAATGGTTTTTAACTCTTTGGTGTGACTGATGGAAGCTTGCTGAGACCTTTTTTTGACCTGTTCATCTTGCTGATGGGTGTGTTCGTGCTGAACATCACCGAGACTCTTGCTGATGGTCTAAATGGAATGGTATCTACTGTCAGGTGCTTTCGGTATGATCTCGTGCCAAAAGTGATAGTCTTGCTAATGGTTTTGGATATTGGTATGAATCTTAAGGGTTTGCTATGATGTCTGGCCGACAACAATGGTCTTGTCGATGGTTTTGGGATATCGATATAAATTTTTCCGCTCGCTATGAAGTCTCGCTGACAGTTGTGTGTTATGCCGATAGCTGTTGTGGAGCATTGTAAGCATCGAGGAGACATGGCTAGTGTCTCACTAACATGCGATTCTGTTTGAATGACTTTTGACTGCTTAAAAATCTTACATGGTGTCTGTTCAACCAATCAGAGGAAGCTGAAGGTGAACCAGTGGTAGTTGGACTATTGCAGCTATTCTTGTGAGGAAGATCCACAAAGCATAAACAACATCAATCTACTCTGAGATCAAAGGTGATCAATCAGCTCAGTGAACAATGGTGTGGGGATCTAACATGAAAATTGGATGCTGTCTCTCAAGGGGGTCAACTTGCAGAAGTCGATCTAAAATGATAGAAAAGCTAAAGGGGAAGGAGCTGCGAGTCTTAGTAAAAATTGTGATGTCTATTGGAAAAAGTAGATCGATATTAATGACTATACTCTAGGACATTCAACACAGCTCTGATGGAAGTTCGAGGGTGGAAATAGAGGCCAAAAGTTAATGCGATGGTTGCAAAAGATCTAAAAGGCCATCCCTGGAGCGATCCTTCACCGACATGGATAGAGTGATGCACATTGAATGCAACATTAACTTTATTCAAAAAGATCTGAGGGCCGACCCTTCTGGAACCGACTCATTTTTTGTAAACCCTAGGGCAGAGGCCGACACTTTTGAGTTTTTTTGTTGTTGTTGTTGTATATATGGAATTTTTTTCCCTCTTTGTAAGGGGTTCTTGACTCACATTTCTGCACTTAGTGACTTTTGGATCCTTTGGCAGAATTTTGCAAAGTTTTGTAACTTAATTAGACATGGAATACAGTACAGACCTTGGGCATCACTGAATGGAGTATTTTTGTCTTCTTGTTACTACAATATTTGTGTATTTTCACATGATTGATTAAGTTATTGTGAGATAGTATTCGTTTCCCTTAATTTTGTCTCATGGATTTAGTACCTTTTTGCAGAGAAGTGTGATGTTTGCAGGTTATAATCTGTGTCAAAATTGCAAGTTGCTTTTAGCTGTGAAGTCTTTTCCTCCTAGAAGCTCAAGCAATAAGGCATTTTTATAAAACACTTATGCAAAGCACATAGAAACAGGTTGTGCAATTTGTTTTTTAGTCATTGTGTACAAGTGTATGAAACCTGAGTTTTCCAAGTCTAAGTAATATTCTGGTGTATCACCATAGGGTTTAGTTTTCATTTTCATGCACTCCTTCTCCCTTTTCCTTACAAAGATCAGTAGTTAGGTGATAACACAAAGGAAGCCGGCCTTCTCCGGAGGTTCATTTCCATTTTTAGGTGACCCACAACCTGGAAAAGCTCCCATGTTTCTCTGAAGTATCAAGTTCTGCAACTTGATAAGGGTGCAATTTCAGTAGATAACAATTTTGGCACACCAGGTGGGACTTTGAAAATCACTTCAGAGAAAGAATTCAAATATACAAGCTGTTGTTCTGGTATATACAATAGCATATTTTCACCTTTCAGAGGTACAAATTTATACCTGGCGACTCTGAGCACAATCCACTGGTTTTAGCAGACGAAGTGCTACGTGTTTTCACCTCCGTTTCATGAAAATCCTACCTATTCACATCCTTATCAGCCATATCAGGCCAATCATGTTGCTGGTTTTATCCCAAAAAACCATGCAACAACAGCCTATCAACATGCTCAACATGCTTATCTCCCACCCACCCCTGCTCAGCCTTTAGATCAATATTCATATGTCCAGAATCAGCTCCAAGAGGTTGATTAAATGAAAAGAAACATGAGTAGCATGAAGGACATATTGTCGGACACCGCAAAGCAGATAGAAGAGTTCAAGAGGCACCAAGAGTATGATCAACATCAAGAATAGACGGCCTATCAGGCCTATCTCTACGAGAAAGACTTGCTGATACAGAGGAGACAGTATGAAGAAGATCTTGCTGCAAAGGAAGATAAAATTAAAATGTTGATTGCCCAAGCACCAATGATGGAGGACTAGTCAGTTTCTTGCATAAAGCATCAAACAACAAAGAAAGAGGTTTTCAAGGTTTCTACACAATCTCCAAGTAAGTTTTCTAGACTTGACATTCCAAGTTACAGGGGTAATATTCAATCCAATGTTAAAGATCAACCCTTACAGGAGCTCATTAGTGAACAAAATCTATCAAATCAATCCATTAATCCTCAATTTCAGACATGTCCAGAACCTGAGCTAAGTAACCAAATTACTGAACAATTATGGTAGCCTTCTTGGACCAAGCATCCTGACTATAAAATGGCAGACCTTAGTAAGGATATTCCTTGTGTGATAATTCAAGATTAGAAAGAGGAAGAAGCCATAAAATCTAATTCAAATAAGGTTCCAAGTTGGAGGAATGAAAAATAGGAGCAGGAAGTTGTTGTTGTTTGCACTATGTTCCCAACTCAAAACAACAATAGCACATGTGAAAATGATGTTGAATGAAATTCATTGTTGAACCTCTTAGATTTTGATTCATTTAATTTTTTTTCTGATGCTATTTATAAGATGGCTGAAAGCAAAATGCAGGAATTGTCAGTTGAAAATCTTCACTTGCAGACAGAGGATGCGCAAGTTTCACTGGAAAAGGAGCCACATAGAGAAGAACAATTGGTTTATTTGTTTGACCAACTACCTAGTTTTATTGAGCAAGCTGAAGAGAGCATAGAGGCACCTATTTTACCAATTGATTTGGAACGGCTAGAGAATATTGCTGACTTGTTCGATGAGCTTCCTTAATTTGTTGGTGAAAATGAAGATCTCACATGCATGATAGCATCTATGTCTGGTATGGAGCAACTAAATGATAAAACTCATCTTGATTTAATACAAATTTATGAGTTAGATGATATCATAGAAGCTTTTTGTTCTAACATAGATGATGAGCTAGTATCATATGAAAGGGAAGCATGTGATCAGCCCATTCAAGTCAGTGAGACTATTGAAAAAGTTGTACAAGATAATACCTTGTAGCCTATGAACTTATTTGATGAGCTACCCCACTTTGTTGAGGAGGAGGTGTATTCTATCATGAACGAAGAGCATAAGGAACAATAGTTTGAAGATTTGTTTTCAGTTATCCAACAGGGATATCGGCTCCTTAGTCAAGAAGATCCAACCATCGAAAACATTAATGGTTTCTTTTCAGAGACTATTATACATGATGCAAAGAAGCATGACTCCTTTTTCATTGCAGAACTGAAAGAAAGAACAACTAATCCTCCTATAAACAATAATAGTCAAATCTTTTAAGAAGATCAAACTATAGCAGCCAATGAACAACTTGCATATTAATTCCAATCAACATCTTTTCAAGGAAAGAATGAAGTCTTCAGAGATCAACAAAAGGACAACTTAACTTCATTTAATGTTCTTGAAGATCATTAACAATGACCTGAGAAAATAGAACATAAACAAGGGGTTGAAAGTTACAATTTGGGTGTCATAACAAGGGGATGTCCTATCAGACACCTGGCACACTTAGCAGGCACTCAAGAGGAGTTACCATTTGAATTACCTACTTGGGAGCACAAGATTCAATATCAAAAGGAATTAATGCAAGTTGCTCAAATTGTTCAAAATAGTCGGATGTAGCTCTTGTCTAACATAGAAAAGGAGGTGGTTTTTATGATTGAAGATGTGTTTAATCTATGCACTCAACATTTACTTTTCCTTCATCACTATTGGACAATTTGCAAATAGGAAGCACGTCCTATGTTGGTGAGAAAGGGCAGTTTTTTCTCACAACCAGTGAACGGTTATGTCTGATCACTACCACTGCTGGGTAGTGTAGGATAGAGTAGTTTCAATTTCAGTTTTGCTTTCAATAAGTTCCTGCTAGCACGTTTCATTTCAGTTTTGTCATGTTTTCAATAAGTGCAGTTGCTACACCTGGTTTTTCAGATTTTGTCTTCAAAAAAATTGCAGTAGTTTCTCTTAGTTTGTGTGTTTTGAGGCTAAGTTATAGTTTTTTGAGTTAAAAAAGAACAAAACATGGACTCCATGCCCAATGGATAGGCCTAGGCTACTGGTCTATTGTGTTTAGTAGGAAAACACTCCACAGAGGTCGCCAATTTGTTACCTATTTTTTCACCTGCGTGCTCAATTAGGTAGGGCAATCTATGTCTTCAGGTGTTCATGAAGGCCAAATGGAGGAACATTTGCATCAAGGTTGCTGGTTCGGTTTCCATCCCGACTCCGGCTCCACTTTTATTTTTTTAAATTCTTGGGTCGCTAAGAAATTTTGGTCGCTATGAGTTTTCTATTTCTCTCCGCTCGGGGAGAATTCTTGCTGAAAGTTGTTCACAAGGCCGGTGTTGGGGAGAATGGTTTACCTTTGCTATGATGTCTCACCAACCAAGTGGAGTCTCACCGAAGTTTTGTGGCTTTGGGGTAAGGTCCTGCTGATTGACGTTGGTTTTGGCGAAAAGGTTTGAGTTCAGTGAAATGTCTCGCCGAAGGATTGTGCCTTCGGTGTAATGTTTTGAGTTTGGCATAATGTCTTGCCAACTGAGGGGAGTCTCACCGAAATGAAATGGTCTAGGGGAAAGGAGTTAGCGTCAGTGTAATGTCTTGCCGACCAGTGGAAGTCTCACCAAAAGAACTTGCACTTGGGGAGAGGTTGTGGCTTCATGTGATGTCTTGCCGATGAACGATGGTCTCACCGATAGGGGGTGCTCTTGCTATAATGTCCTGCCATTCACTATGATGTCTTTCCAACTCATGGTGGTCTCACCGAAGGTTTGTGGCTTTGGTATAATATCTTTCTGACGGGGTGAGGTCTTAGCGAATGGTTTTTAACTCTTCGATGTGACTGATGGAAGCTCACTGAGACCTTTTTTTAACCTGTTCGTCTTGCCGATGGGTGTGTTCGTGTTGAGCATCGCCGAGACTCTTTCCGATGGTCTAAATGGAATGGTATCTACTGTCAGGTGCTTTCGGTATGATCTTTTGCTGAAAGCGATAGTCTAGCCATTGGTTTTGGATATCGGTATGACTCTTAAGGGTTCGCTATGATGTCTGGCCGACAACGATGGTCTTGCCAATGGTTTTGGGATATCAATATAACTTTTTCCGCTCACTATGAAGTCTCGCTGATGGTTGCGTGTTATGCCAATAGCTATTGTGGAGCATTGTAAGCATCGGGGAGACACGACTAGTGTCTCACCAACATGTGATTCTATTTGAATGACTTTTGACCGCTTGAAAATATTATGTGGTGTCTATTCAACCAATTAGAGGAAGCTGAAGGTGAACCAGTGGTAGTTGGACTGTTGCGGCTATTCTTGTGAGGAAGATCAACAAAGCATAAATGACATCAATCTACTCTGAGATCGAAGGTGATCAATCGACTCAGTGAATAATGGTGTGGGGATCTAACATGAAAATTGGATGTTGTCTCTCAAGGGGGTCAACTTGCAGAAGGATCTAAAACAATAGAAAAGCCGAAGGGGAAGGAGCTGCGAGTCTTAGTAACAACTGTGATGTCTACTGGAAAAAGTAGATCGATATTAATGACTATACTCTAGGACATTCAAGGCAACTCTGATGGAAGTTCGAGGGTGGAAACAGAGGTCAAAAGTTAATGCGATGGTTGCAAAAGATCTAAAAGACCATCCTTGGAGCGATCCTTCACCAACATGGACAGAGCGATGCACATTGAATTCGACATTAACTTTATTCAAAAAGATTTGAGGGCCGACCCTTCTGGAACCGACTCATTTTTTGTAAACCTAGGGCAGAGGCCGACACCTTTGAGTTTTTTTTTTATTGTTGTAGATATGGCATTTGTTTGCCTCTTTGTAAAGGGTTCTTGACTGACATTTCTACACTTAGTGACTTTTGGATCCTTTGGCAGAATTTTGCAAAGTTTTGTAACTTACTTGACATGGAATACAGTACAAACCTTGGGCATCACTGAATGGAGTATTTTTGTCCTCTTGTTACTACAATATTTGTGTATTTTCACATGATTGATTAAGTTATTGTGAGATAGTATTCGTTTCCCTTAATTTTGTCTCATGGCTTTAGTACCTTTTTGCAGAGAAGTGTGATGTTTGTAGGTTATAATCTGTGTCAAAATTGCAAGTTGCTTTTAGCTGTGAAGTCTTTTCCTCCTAGAAGCTCAAGCAATAAGGCCTTTTATAAAACACTTATGCAAAGCACATAGAAATAGGTTGTGCAAGTTGTTTTTTAGTCAATGTGTACAAGTGTATGAAACCTGAGTTTTCCAATTCTAAGTAATATTATGGTGTATCACCATAGGGTTTAGTTTTCATTTTCATGCACTTCTTCTCCATTTTCCTTACAAAGATTAGTAGTTAGGTGATAACACAAAGGAAGCCAGGCTTCTCTAGAGGTTCTTTTCCATTTTTAGGTGACCCACAACCTGGAAAAGTTCCCATGTTTCTCTGAAGTATCAAGTTTTGCAACTTGATAAGGGTGAAATTTCAGTAGATAACAATACTAAAGATCAATTATTGGAAACTCTAATATCTTATGAGATGAGAAATCCAAATTTGAGAAATGTATCCCAATGAAAAACTAGTTTCAACACTATAAGAGCTGAAAATACGGATGAAGAGAATCTTGATGAAGTAGAAGCTAACTTTGTGAGAAGGACAAACAAAGGCTCTAGTAAATATGAAGGTAAGATACCCTTTAAATGATCTAGTTGTGGAGATATAGGTCATTATGCTTTGAGATTTTTGGAAAGAGCTAAGAAGAACAAATGACGATTTAACAAAGAAAACAAAGGAAAGAAGATCAAAAAAACATATTATGTGAATGAGGATGCTAGTATTTTTGATGAAGAATCTAATTATGAATATTTTGATGACAATGAAATATTTTCCTTGGCTATATAAGAGGAACCTACTTCTACTAAATCTAAAAGCTAGGTGAAGGAATGTCCTTTGGAAAAAGAGAAAGATGAAGATACTGTAATTTTTTCCCTACATGCTAAACAAAAAAAGTACTATTGGGTTGTTGATAGTGGCTATTCACATCACATGACTAGTGATAAGAGTAATTTTGTTAAACTTGAAAAATATGATGGAGGCTTAGTTATGTTTGGAGATGATACTGGTGCTAAAATTTGTGGGATAGGTTCAATTAGTTTTGATGGCAAGCATAATACTAATGATGTGTACTATGTTAAGGGTTTAAAGAATAATTTCTTGAGTGTTGGAAAAATGTTTAGTAAAGGATATAACCTTGTATTTGAGGATGAGAGATGTGAAATTAGGAAAGGATCTATAACAATGATTGCTACAAGAAAGAAGTATGAAGGAAATATATATCAGCTTAAGGGTGCTAATGGGTGTTGCTTTATGACTCAGATTAATGAAAGTAGGTTATGACATCAAAGAATGTGTCATATGAATTTTGATAACTTGGAAAGGATCAGTGCACTGCAAGCCGTGAGAGATTTACCAAGCATTGCAAAGCCTATTAATACTATTTGTAGAAATTGTGAGTTTGGAAAGAAGGCAATAAACAACTTCAGATCAAAGGACCAATCTACTACCAGACTACTAGATTTGATTCATAAAAATATTTGTGGTCCCACATGAGTGAGAAGTGTACAAGGTAAAAGGTACTTTATGCTTTTGATTGATGACTACTCTAGATATACATGGGTTACTTTTCTTAGAGAGAAATTTGATGCATTAGATAGATTCAAAAAATTCAAAGCTATGGTAGAGAATGAAGTGAGTTTGAGAATAAAGTGCTTGAGATCTAAGATAGGTGGTGAATTCACCTCCCATAAGTTCAATATGTTTTGTGAAGTTCATGGAATAAAAAGATAGTTATCTGCTCCTAGAACTACTTAGTAGAATGGAGTAGTTGAAAGAAAGAACATAACAATTCAAGAAGCAACTAGATCAATGATTACTGAAGTTGGTTTACTAGAAGTTTACTGGAGAGAAGCTATTCACACTACTATTTATGTGTTCAATTGAGTTCAAGCAAGAGCTAACAGTACTAAGACCCGCTATGAGCTATGGTGTGGAATAATTCCCACTGTTAAGTATCTCAAGGTATTTGGAAGAAAATGTTATATCAAACAAGATGAAGAAAATTTAGGGAAGTTTGATGCTAGAAGTGATGAAGATATTTTCCTTGGGTATTCTACTATGAGAAAAGCTTTTATATGTTTCAATAAAAGACTGAGAAAGATTCTAGAAAGCACAAATTT